>JAFBJT010108339.1:23410-81506 GCA_016785325.1 Chascanopsetta lugubris
GTTTGTTTTTGGGTGTGTGACACACGTTCAAGATGTTATTCAATCCCAACAATCCAGTGGAGCCAGAGGCCAGTTGTGCTCGTGCAATTCCTTTACATCATTTCTACACATTGCTTGTGCGGTTTATGCCCTGATCAGACACCCAAGCCGTTCAGAGGAAACCGAGGGATGAGCGATGACATCAGTGTTGTTTGTTTACTGCTGTGAACACCAACACTTATGCTGCTCAGTATTTCACCAGCTACCTGACAGTTTGTTGGCCACTGAAGATCTTTGACATGACATGATGAGATATAAACTACGAGCAGCTGACTCTCTCTCTCTCTCTCTCTCTCTCTCTCTCTCTCTCTCTTTGCTTTAGGATGTACCGTCCTGCCAACCTTTCCTCCAGCTTTTCCCTCCACTTTTACACCAGCAGCTCTAGTGCACCATGTGTCACGTGTGAGAACTGTTGTAAACAGCCAGGGCCACAAGGTGTCGTCACTGAGCAATGAAACAATATATCAGATACTGAACTGTCTTTATGTGCACCAAGTAATCTTTCTATCTTTCTATCTATCTATCTATCTATCCATACATCCATCCATACATTCATGTCATTCATACAAAAACATCCTATTTGTTTAATATTCAATACAAACGGAAATAAGTCCACTCCATGTTTTCAGAGTAGCTGTGATCAGTATTGGTGATGTGTGGAAAGTGGGTGTGGGTTTAATGATGGGTGTTTCATGTATGACCAGCAAATACGTGTCCATATCATTGGGTGTGGTGGTCAAAGGTCTTTTCAGGTGCTCAGCTTGAGCTGGAGATTCCATCATGAAGCAACAGATGGAAAAAAGAAGTGACCATATTATCAATCCAGTGGCTCGCTGGGCCCCAGGTTGTCAAAGGAGGCCAACTTCAGAGTCATGGCCACCTGAATAGAGGCATGAATACATGTTTATGGCAGGAGCAATCAAATGGAGAGCAAAATAAACAACAGTCAAGTCACAGTGGAGCCTCCAAGGATTTGTCCCTCCATAAATAAACCAGTTTTATTTTCCATTTGCTGGAAACACTTTTAAAATGTGCTCATGGACTGACTGAAATCAAAGGGTCACAACTGTTGTGAAAAACGTGTGTCCATTCAGTGTTCAACACAAGATATGAACATTTGAACTGATTATGAACAAACTGGCAAAAGCCTGATTTCTAATCTACAGCAAGCAACTTATATCGATGATCAGCATGACAGCTCCATAAAAGTGAAGCCAGCGTTCTGCCTCCCTGTGGCTGGTTGCCGCAAAGGTCATCAACTCCTCCATTTTGGTGTTGGCAGATGCAACATGTTTGTAAAAGTGAATTAAATTAGTAAACAAATCACGGCACACATTAATTTTTTTCTCAAGCCTACACCCTCTTCCTGTTGTATTGATGTTTGTTTCATTTGCTTTATTTGATGCTCTAAAACGGGGTGAAACTGCACGTTTGACTCTGGAGCACAGTGGACTTTGAATCACTACAGTACAGACCTGAGCTCCAAATGACGTCATCAACAACAAAACAATGGCAGCGTCATATCTAGGTTATACTTTATGTCTGTGTGGGGAAAGGAGGCAGCAACATGTCCATCTTTTTTCACAGTCTCTGTCTCAAAGTGGGATTAAAGGCACAGTGTGTTAGATTTGGTGACATCTGAACTGATGAAATGACACATTGTGTCCATCACCTCACCCCTCCCATGCGAGCACGCAGGAGAACCTATGGTTGACTTAAGTCGTCACTAAACCTCAGACAATGTTTAGTGCCGCCACTCTGGGCTAATATAAAAACATGGCGGCCCCCATAGGGTGGACTCGCTAGTGTAAATATACATCATAGGACTCATTTTTGGGTTGTGTAAAAAGCAAGTCATACATTGGGTTGATTATATATTTGTAAACATCTCTGTATATAATTGTTTTGTAATTCTATTTCTATAGATGGAAGAGACAAAAATAGCCCAAAATGTTACACACTGCGCAAATAACAAACAACAGGTTTTTTCAATCACACATTATAGTGTTGCAACAGATATAAATGTCAAATCTGCTGCTAGAAAAATGCAAAAGATGAGATTTTACATCAAATAAACCACCTGTAGTTAATTGTCAGTTTAGTGACAGTATCGTGGTATTAAGAGTCATTTGTGATTCATTTTTTTCACCTGATAATCTTCCATTAAGAAAGACAACACTTTGCTTTTCTGGAACAAAAGCTCTTACAGGGGTGACGTTGTTGAACATAACAGAGGAAACAGCATTAAACAGTGCCATCTACTGACACTCACCATTTAAGAGAATATAGAAAAATGAAAACAGATGGAGATTCGACCAGAGAAATCCAGTCCTCACATATCTCTTTTTCAAATATACGTGGATGTTTGTATTTTGGGGTCCAGTCTTCCTGTTGACAGGAATTATATTGTCAGCAAGGACTGTGGTAACTGAGAGGATCAGGCTACTGTTGCTGTATTTATTGCCACCAAGAGGTCATGTATTGGTTGGTTTCATGTTTTGTTCATTTGAAAAGTGAAAAGCATGACATTGAAGTTCCAGAGTTAGAGTGAAACTGATCACACCATGAAAACGTTCATCCAGAGTAAGACTCACTTCATCCTATGAATCATTACCATTCATCTGCAGAGAACAGAGGGTCTTTATCTCTCCTCTGTACATTATCATACCACACTGTCAGCACAAGTAGGACCGTATGTGCAGTCGCTTGTTACCAGGAAGAAAAAGTGGGATTTTCTTCCAGTTGAGACAAAACTGTTTGATTCTACCTCGAAAAGATATGAGAAAGCTCATTTGTCTTTGAACTTTCTACCAAAACCAAACAGTGAAAGTTAGATGATCGTCATTCTTTGAGTAGCCTACTCTTATGGACAGTTTAAAGATACAGCGTGTACCATTTGGTGACATGGAGAGGTGACGTTGCATGTTGTGTCCATCAGCTCACCCTTTCCTTCCAAGCATGTAGGAGAACCTACAGCAGACCTTGGTTTTCATTCAAGCTCAAAAGCTGTTTAGTACGTCCACTCTGGGCGACTGTGAAAACACGGTGGCCCCCGAAGAGACGATCCATTCTGATGTAAATATACATTCAAGGGCTCATTTCAGGGCTATGTAAAAGCAAGTGATACTATGAGGTGATTATAGATTTGTAAAAATGTCAGTATAGAATGATTTTGAAATTCTATGTCTACACATTAGAGTGACGAAAATTGAGCTAAATCTTACAAACAGCACCTTTAAGGATGAAAAAGGTTCACAAACCAAAAGGAGGAGGAGGAAACAGCAAAGGAGGCCTCAGTCTCTCTGAACAGGGTTATGTGTTCTGGACACATGAATGAACAGATGACTTATTAAAGGTGTTGCCCGCCACGCTCATTTTGAACAATGTGAACGATTGAAAAATCTTTTGAGATAACGTCTTTATCTTCGTGAGATAGCGGAGGAGCTGGTTACCAAGGAGATCATATTCTTACGCCGTCAGTTATCTACTGGCTTGTTTGTGACCATGAAAATACAGGCTTGAAATGGATTAACATGAAACTTGGCATCAGGATACATTTTGGGTCAGGCAGTTTACACAACATAATACATACATCGTGAGTGTATTTAAGTGGGTTTGGATACAAATCAAATAAAAGTCCAGGTGATTACTGTAAATATTGGTTGTGTGTGTGTGTGTGTGTGAGAGAGAGAGAGTCAAATGTTTCTACTCTGTTTTGTAAGATTTTGGTCATTTTTGTCACTTAAAAATATTACCAAACAATTATAAACTGACATTTTCATGAATTGATAATCACCTCAATGTTTTATCTATTTTCCATGACCCTTAAATGAGCCCATGAATGTGTATTTACATGAAGAGCAGGTCCTCTCTACGGGGGCTGCCATATTTGTACGGTAGCCCAGAGTGGACATACGAAACATCTTTTGAGTATAACCCTAACCGAGGTCTACCATAGGTTCTCCTCATGCTCAGAAGGGCGAGGGCGGGGTGATGGATACAACAAGCAACTTCACCTCTAGATGTCACCACATCTTAGACGCTGGACCTTTAAAGACCGAACTAAAAGGCGATGCTATGACTTCAGAGTCCAGTTTACCAGATATCACTTCTCAGTATTCGCTGTTATGCAGAAACACGTAAAGCAGCCACACCTTTGTGAAAGGTGACGGGTTTCGTCATGACGACACACACAATAATGTGGATTCAAATAAGTCAGCCTCACATGCATCCTATCCTCCTGCATATGAAACACCCAACATAGCATGAAATATGTATTCATCGCTTTAAGTCACATTTGCTAATTCTACAGTGGCTGTTGCAGCAAAAAGAAATCAGTCTTTAAGTATTTTTGATTGGAAAAAAACATATCTGTGCCTGTTTTTATGTGGTTTTGATGTGAGATGAATAAAGACCGATCGGCCTCTTGCCTTTCTCCAATCGTTTCTTCAATTCAACAATCTGAAGGTTGTGAGGAAGGGGAAGTGATCGTTCACTCTGCATATGCAGCTGCAGCATGGGCTCAAGTCTTTTATGGGCTCGCAGGCCATAAAGATTAACAACAGCAGTTGTCAGCAGCTCCAGAGCAAAAGCACTGATATTGCTGCTGTCAAAACCTTTGACTTCCTTGCAGTTTAAATGTTTTTGCACTTCATTAGATATGTTAGCATGTGGAGGTGCTAAAGATGGAGAGAAAGAGGGCAAAGTTCCATGGGGCATCATGTGCTGTGAGATACAAATCTCTGAACAAGCAGGAGGGGCAACACTAAGAGGTGAGGGTAAACTCGAACTTTACTGACCTCCTTCCCTTCAGGGTTTTTTATTACTTTCCACTTCATACGTTTAAACAGGCCAGTTTTAGTTTTAGCTGTGAATCGTTGACTCACTTTACTTCATTAGGTGCAAAGCACCTTTATATCCACAAAATATTGAAAGTTGGAGTTTTAGAATATCAAAATATCAAATATCAAAAAAAGAAATGAAATCCATTTTTTAAAGTCATAAGATAAGGTGGCACTTTTATTTGTGTGTGTGTGTGTGTGTGTGTGTGTCACCCTGCATTTACGATGACACACTGTGCCAATGGCTTTCTGTACAACCAACTCTATTCCAAAGAACACAAGTTCATTGCTCACTGAATCTCTCAGACTCATGAGTGGGCTGAGAGGTTCAGCTCTCTGTGTGTATGGCTTTTTTGACAGAGCACAAGTAGGAAACAACGGTGACCATGGAAACCGATGGCATCCAATGAAACAGGAGGATACAGAGTATGGGTGTGGCCAGCTGATGGGCAAGTGATACTTTGTGCTTCCTGCAGTTTGGTCAATGAATAACTTTTCTCAGGTAAAGAGAGGGAAATGATTCACTGGAAGCCTGAGAATGAAGATAAACATGCCACATGATACAGGACTTCAAAAATTAAGACTGAAGAGGCTGTGTATATAGAGATTGGAAAAACAGGAACATGTAACCCCTGCTGGATGTCTTGATATGAACTGATTTTTAAGTTCAGAAACTTGCTTATTTCATATAGAATTGTTGCTTTTTAGGTATAATAATCAGTATGCAGATTTTAGTGTCATTTTTCTCTTTATTAAGAAAATAAGAGCAGAGAGAAATAGAGTAACGCTTGGGATGACTTAAAGAGGCAGTGTGTAAGAGAGTGGGTCCTCTCTACGGGGGCTGCCATGTTTTTACAGTGGTAAAGGTGGACGCACTCAACATCGTCTGAGTTTGAATGACAGCTGAAGTCTACCGTGGGTTCTCCTGCAGCTCAGACGGGTGAGGCTGAGGTGATTGGTACAAGATGCAACTTCACCTCTAGATGTCACCAAATCTTACGCAATGAGCATTTAAGGACCCAGGGCCTATGTATGGGTGAGCTACTATAGTGCACACGGAGTCATACCTCTTATAAAAAGCAGCTGTATGTGCCACAGGAAAAAAAAATGTTGAAAGTGTGTTTGTTCTTGTAAATCTGATCAATAGTATTGGTTGCTGGCTGTGGAGGTGTGTGCACCGAGTGAACCATGTGTGCAAAGTTGAAAAACGGCCTGTGAGGTGAGGGACAACGTCTCATAATATCATCACACTCATGAATTCCCAATATAAGGGAAAAACTGCAATTATTTTAAAACAGAGCAATAATTAATTTGCAGAACAACTTTTTCATTCTGTAGAAATGTCGATGCCTTTGCATCTTAACTAATTGTACACTTCTCTAATGGGTGGAGATGTACAATGTGCTGTGTAGCATTGTGAAGTGACGTGATTACCTGAATAATGGTTTCCATGGGACAAAAACAATCAAACAACAACATACAGAATATGAGCCACACATTGGCTTTGTGCAGTTTTACCAATTATACCAGAATTTTCCAAAGCTGTATGAAAGCCATCACCCATCAAATGTGGTACGATAACATTTAACTGTAAAATAAAATGGAAACAATATCAAAATTATGAGGAAAAACACAGGAGTTCTTAATAGAACAATGCATTAATTGCCAACCATGTAAGTGTATATTAATTATCTATCTATCTATCTATCTATCTATCTATCTTTCCTTATACACACACATGCACACACACACATAAAATTAAGAACTAGAAAAAAGGTTCGCGAGAGTAAAACTAAATGTGGTAATAACACATAACTAACTGTGTATCTTGGCCTTTGTTACGTGATAGGAGATCAGCAGTTTATTTTTTCCATGAAAAAAGTACATTTTGTTTTGCTGGTATAAATGCTGGTTTAGCTGTTCAATTCTGATTAGATGTAAAATATCATGAGATAGTAAGCGTCATTTCTCTTACGGGTTTTTGGTAAGATTGAGAAAAAATAGTGTTGCTCATTTCTACCGAGATCAGACGCGATGTATTCCTCCGCGGCGTGCTATATTATGCAGTTCCTGCACGGTAAACAACGACCCGGGCGGAGGGATTTATTGAGGACTACACCCAAGCGCCTGTCGGATCGCAGTGGCTCTTTTCATTGCTGAGACCAGAAGAAAGCCGGGACGTGACGGAGCCGGGGGTTTGGCTTGCAGGAGGCCCGTTAGACGACCGACAAATACCGCTTCTTCTCGTTGTGTTCGTCGCTCGAGAGACGTGTGTGCCGCTATTCACATTTTTTGTCTTAGAACTAATTTCACAAAAATGTCCTGGCAAAGCTACGTGGACAACCTGATGGCTGATGGCAGCTGCCAGGACGCGGCCATTGTTGGATACTCGGATGCAAAATACGTCTGGGCATCGTTCGTTGGCGGTACATTTGCCAACATCACGGTGTGTATGCTCGGTTGTCTCCTATCTTTGTGGTGTTTGGGGGGGAAATGTTTCATGTGCGCACCGGCGTGGCTGCCTGCATAGACGGGCCTCATTGAATGGTGATAAGGCGAGCGTTGTGGTTCACATGGCATCCGGTGGTCACTTAAAGCTTCATTGGCACGTAGGCACCGTGGCTTTAAACTTTATTTTATTAAGTCTATGGTTGTACTTTAACCTCTTCATTACTTTGAATACACGCGATAAACACTATGTTATTGACCATTCCCTGAAAGGAAATGACCACTGGCGAGTAGTCTGCTTGAACCCAGCCCTGTGGCGAACGCGAGCTAAAGGGGCTAAGTTAGCATCGCCAGCAAGCTAGCGATGACTGGCAGCGTTTGTGTCTGACCGAGGAGGAAGCGCAAACAGTCTCAAGAGTCAAACGTATCAAAACATGGGGCTAGGAACAAGATTCATTTTCGAACAGTTATTTCCTCACGATCATTATGGCATAGTCATACAGACGAGGCCTGTTGCCGAGCACCGTTCACTGACCATCATCAATGAGTAGAACACTCCCGTTGATGGTTAGCTCAAATCAGGCCGGCTGTCCCAGGTGGAAAATGGCTTTTAGCAAACGCTGTGAGCCGCGTGTCCAGAGCAGCTCACACGGGCTCCCGGTGTGCTGCAGTCCTATTCAGCCAGTCGCGGATTTTTTCACCCCATTTCTTTTCTGAATCACCCCGTCGCTACCGCCCCCCATTTTCCAAGATGGCGGATACACTCCCAGTTTCTTATTCATTCTGTACAAGGAGGTTAATCGTGCCGCCTAGTCCGTGGCGAACATGTGCGACAGGCGGCGGACGTCTCAGTCAAAGACTCATTCAAATGACTTAAGTCTTTGCTAAACTAGCTATTAATTGCGAAACAATTACGGCATTTTAGTGAATCTGTGTCTGTAAATGCTAATTTGGCTAAAACTGTCCCTGGCGCTTCCTCGATCCTCCATTTTGTTTGTAAAATAAATCAGTGGTCAGTGATTTCGGTGCTCGTGGGAGGGTGTGAGGCATGTGGGGTCGATAAAGGTGTCATTCTGATGGTAACCCGACCGGCGTTACAGATGGGTGAACTATGAATGGGTGCACCGCTGTTAGCTAACGGTACTTGGGAGTGTCATGTCAGGGCTCTTGTCAAGGAAGATTCAACACTCGGGCTTTAGTTTTTTTGTATTTCCTTGCCTGTGTGGATAAAAGCTTTAGTGGAACCAGAGCTAGTACTCCTGACTTTTTTTTGTTTTGTTCCAAACCCAGTCACCAAAATATTAATTAGCTCATGAGTGGAATGCAAAGTCTCCCACACGGTATCTATGACCACAGCACAGGTTTTATTCAAAGACCAGACCACTGATGGGAACAACCTGCTCAGTTGGAGTGACTAATCAGCCAGCCGACATGGAGTTAGCCGTCATGCTAACATGCACAAGTTTGAGAGTTTCCTCTGTCTTATTGTGTGTGTGTGTGCCATGACTGTGCACTTTTTTTGAGTTGAGGCGACGCCTTTTGTTCTGCATATTGGCTTAAAGCTGCAGTGTGTAAGATTTCAGTTATTTCTGTAACTTCCTAAAACATTACAAAACAATTTCATAGTGACATTTTCATGAATTCATATTAACCTAAATGTTGTTTTTGTTTTTCATTAAGCTTAAATTAGCCCATTAATGTATATTTACATGAGGGGGTCCTCTCTATGGGGGCTGCCATGTTTTTCAGTAGTAAAAGTCTAATAAAGACACACTAAACATCTTTTGAGTTTGAATGACAACAGAAGTCTACGAGAGGTTCTCCAGCACGCTCAGAAAGGTGAGGTGATGGATTCAACATGCAACCTCACCTCCACAGAGACTGAATATATCTTTTAGTCTGTTCTTTTGACTGCCAATGTGAATGGAACTATCTGTTAACACTAAATGAGCATTCTTCACAAGCAAGAGCTAGTTAGAAACACAACAGATTTTTGAAAGTTATTACAAATTGTATTAACAATGTTGTCAAGTTATGTTATATGGAATTGTCTAATCTCAAGAACGTAGTTATTCTCTTGCCCTGTTCATTTATATTCATAACGATTCATTTGGGCACTAAATGCATTTGACCCCAAGATGATTGAGTGAGCTCAAGAATGGACTTGCAGTACCTACCTGTATAATAAATCTTTACCTTTCTACGTCAGCTTATAGCGATTCTGCCCCCAGTTTGAGAAACATGGCTACAGTTTGTTGGAAAAAATCATTTTGGATCATTTGTTATCTGATGTGTCCTGTTTGTTTAATTTGAAATAAGATGAAAGTCTATGCTTTTTATATTTCACTGTAACTCAACACTTATTTGTAGAATGATTTAAATGGGTTAAACTGAGAAAAGAATTTCAAAAGTACAGTAAAAAAATGTGGGTTGCAGTAATTTACCCCCTTCTCCACCTTGAAGGGGGTATGTATTTCAATGATGTAGGATCAACCATGGTCGCCATCAGTTCAATATTTAAAAAGTTTTCATTTGTCCCTTTCTATATCCAGTGAGCGAAAATGTGTTAGTGCCACATGGCAGCGAGAACCTGCTCTTGGTGTGAACAGAAAGAGCTAACTGTAAGGTACTAATTAATTCATACATTAATGTGACTATGCACAAATGAGAGCACCAGTACTTGCTAAACCAAGTCTGTATCAAAGTTGCACACTTTTGATGAGGAATGTAATGGGGTCTTGAAGAGTATTAGCAACATCTACGAAAAACAATCACCCAAATACTTTTTCTTATGATAGAAATAGCAGTCTAATGCTTGGGATATATATTTTTTTTACCTGTACCCCAAAGCTCTCTCTTTGAATAATCTACAGATATCATGAGACCACACTGAAATCTATTTCAGGGATTCCCTTCAGATTTCCAGCTTATGGGATATAGGGGAAGACAGACATTGATGCAAACACCGAAAGGAATCATGGTGTTTGTGTTTTTCTTTTAATGACGGCAATATAACAACTGAACAATAACTTTCCAACGCATGTGATGCTGGTAAGAGTGCTGACCTGTGTGTGCATCGGGGCAGAACTCCACTGTGTGCCATTCGCAGTCGAGTCAATTAGATAAATAACATGGGGCTTTTTTAGTTTGTTTAATTAAAGAACAAGGCATGGACCTGTTCTATAGGAATGGTAACCTTAGCTGATGTCTTGTGATTTCATATTATATATGAAATAAGATGAATTCAAATTGACTCAAGGAGGAGCAGGGGTTGCCATTGGTACATTTAATGTTTAGGTGTTATGCTGAGGTTTTCTTAAAGTCTATTTGACTTTTATCATACATATTAAATGTTTATTGCATTTCTTTTTTTTTTTCTGGTGAAGTAAAAAAAATAATCTTTTACTCAATCATCCTGAAAACAAGTAGGGGTCCTGTTGCTTTGACAATACATCCAAGTTAGTACTTGGGGGGGGGGGGATCTGAAAGATGAAACAATGGAAGGAGCATTTTATTGAGTGACAATCAGAATTTATTTGTGTCCCTTTTTGTTCTCATGAATGACATAAATTGAAGTTGAAAACCTCTAGAATTGTATTACTTAATGAATTTGTTTTATCCCTGAAGATTATCCAGTGTAATTTACTTGTCTTTTTGTGTGTTTTGTGTTAGCCTGAGGAAATCGACGTGGTAATAGGAAAAGACAGAGAGGGGTTCTTTACCAGTGGGCTGACCTTAGGCAATAAAAAGTGCTCCGTAATCAGAGACAGCCTCCAAATCGACGGAGACTGGACAATGGACATCCGGACGAAGAGTCAAGGGGGAGAGCCAACATACAATGTTTCTGTAGGCAGAGCCGGCAAAGGTGAGTGACAAACTGCAAAGTTTCAGAAGTGCCAGTCTCCTCGTAGTCTGCTTTGATATAGTTCATTTAGTTAAGATATTGTTTTATACCTTCTGTGTTGTCCATGCATGTGGTATATATCTTCAATGCACCTTTCCTCAATATATGAGTACAGCCATTAGACAATGTAACTCTTTATTTCTGATATTTATCCTAAGTATCAGCCAATTGCTGTTGGGTGAACAAGTGCATTCTTGATAATGTGTAGAAATGTTGATGCATGTTGTATTGAAGTTTAGGTTCCAATCCCTATATTGGTTGATTTGAGGAATAAAGGGCCATTTCCCTCATTTTATTGTTAGTGTTTGCCATGTGAACATTTTTTGAATAATGAATTACCTCTTGTTCAGAAAACACCTGCAGGGAGACAGAAATTAACTAATGTCAAACGAATGACGTATAATATTTTAGCTGTTGCCATTTTTGAAAGAATGTGAGCGTTGGGGGCGACGCGCTGAGAGGGCGGAGGAGGCAGACTGACCCCGACACAAACACTTGGAGGAATCACCACAGCCATGTTTTTCTTTGAATGACGACAGTCATCATCAGAACTGAACTATTTTCCGTCGTATGTGTCGCTCCGATGTCAGCGAGACGTGGAGAGGAGACAGAAATGACATGCTGACGTGTAAATGAGATACGTTTAATAGTTGATTTTAATAGAACAAGTTAGAGACCTGTTCTATAAGAAAGATAACCTTCAATGACGTCTGTTGTGATCTTGTGTGATATAGAAAATTTAATTAATTCAATCCTCCGGGGGGGGGGGTCGGGGGTGGTCCCATTGGGGGAGGGCACAGCACCCCCCCACCCCCCCCATAGAATGGTAGGGAAAACACTGCATACACAATGTGGCAAATGATTAGGTCAAGGAATTTCTCCCCCTTTCTGCTTTGTAACAGCCTGCTTAGTCATTAGTAAAGGGTCTTTTTAAACTTCAAAAAATGTCTTTTTCACCTTGATATTCATCAACTGGCCCCTGACAAATGGAGCTGTTCTTTTCCAAAAACTGTTTTGTCATATTTTCTTATTGTTCTGATTTTCACCTGTGTAATGCTATAACAGGATAAAGGATAAATCTACATTATGTCATTTGAAAATAAGTATCAGTTGTAAAAGAAGATATTGACAAACTGACATCTAAGTTGGTTAGAACATGGCTGCGTGTTATCCAGAGCAGCCAACACAGGGTTTGGGATATGCAGAGCTGAAATGATTTGACTTGACACACGCTTTATTCCACTCAATAGTTTACTCATTTGATGCATTGTCAAAAGAGAACTATTTCAATGGAAACGTCAAATTGGTCAAATGTGGTTGGTTTTTATTCCTTCCGGACCTGCCTATTCTACCTCGAGTGAATCCTCCCAGCAGGTTTTTAACAGCTAGCTGAAGAATACATACAAGTTGAGCCCTTTTATTGGGACTTGCCAGAGTTGTGCTATTTTTCATGTTGCCTTTATGGGCCCCAATGCTCCATCTTCCCTTCTTAATTCCAACACAACCTACAGGTGAGGCTTTCACTGTGACTACATAGATGTTGATTCCTCTTCTGGCCAGAGATTTCTAACATTTCCTGAACTGCATGCATCTGTCTCCTCCCTGTTTAATACACCCCCCCCCCCCCACAGGAACACCCCCCCCCCCCACAAAGTATGACTGTGTTTCCCCGCTCACATGCTTCCACTGTTATCCCTGGTCAAATGCGTGCTCACACACTAAAGGATCTTACATGTATTGAGGAGAGGTATCACAGGCATGCTACTGTGTCTACGTCTGCATCAGTGTTGGTGTTTAATTATCTGTAGAAGCTTTATTGTCTTATTCGCTGCTGCTGGCATGGTGCATATTGATTACAGTCGGATGAAACTCCAGCTAGTCTGGTCAAGGGCACTGGGATTAAAGCCAGTGGTGCGACCTGGAGAACAGGGCGGCCATATCCTAGCAATTGGGTATTGTTTTGTTATCTTCACACTCATCTCTATCACTATTTTCTGATCTCAAGAGTTCTAGGAATATTTACCAAATGTTTAGGTTTAGAGAGATCACGTGGAAATTATTCAAGAATGGTTTCGAGAGTAATTTGGATTTTGCGTGAACACATTATGAAAGACTTATTAGTTTGGTGGATTTATACATTTAAAAACAGTGTTGTTTGTTTTAAAGAGTTGTCGTTAAATTGTACTAGTCTGTTTTTAAAAATTGGATTTGGCTTCAACTTGGTGGTTTTGCTGCTTGAGAAATTAAAGCCATCATTCACCTTTAGTGGAAGTATTTTCCTGCATCCTTATTATGTATTTTGCCGTTTAGGTGCAATGTGTGTGAGTAGTGTGCTTTTAATGTAAAACCTTTTATATAAAAAAACAAACAAAGGAACTGCAGTCATATGGGCAACATGGAAGGGCTGCCTAGCTGCAGCTGCTTTTGAGAGAGGGGGAAACGAGGTCGATTTAAGTGTTGATTTGCATTCAGACCCCCCAGCTTTTCACTCTTCGCCTATTTCTGTACCACGCAAACCTGTGCGCACACACTGTAATGTGATATGCCAGCAGCAGCTCTGATAAGGACATAAACATTGAGCGTTGATTCCATCGGAGCTAAGCTGCTGCTCTGCTTGTTGCGTTATCGTCCTCTCCTCTTGTCTGCCTGCCTGCTGCTTTAGCTCTGTACTCTTCTCTTCACGTATGTGATCTCCACACCTCCTCTAAATGTGCCTTCTCTGTCTTTTTCTTTCAGTCTTGGTCTTGGTAATGGGCAAAGAAGGGGTCCATGGAGGCGGATTGAATAAGAAGGCATACTCGATGGCAAAATACTTGAGGGATTCAGGGTTCTAGTTTAGTTTTGATGTAGCTTATGTGGTGTATTTGAGGGAGAGTGGAAATAAAACAAACAAAAAGGCAAACAAAACAAAAACAGCCAACCCCCCCCCCCGCAATTTAATGTCCATTTTCTCCCTGATTATTCTCATTTAACCAAAAAAAAACCCTAGGAGCATTTCTAAGACGGCGTGGGCTCGTCCTTCATAGTGTAGCCTCACTTTTAGCTAGGTGGTATAAACATTTTATTTTCTAGACCTTCTATCTCCATGTATGCTCATTTATATTGTTTTTTTCCTTTTGTGTACTCCAGCGTTGGTTTTTGTCATGGGGAAGGAAGGTGTCCATGGAGGGCAGCTCAACAAGAAATCTTTTCACATGGCTGATTACCTGAGGAAGTCCGGATACTAAAGCAGCCTGTACCCACCCACCTAGCAGCTCACCCATACCACCCTGTTGCATTTTACACTGCTCTGTCCTAGTTGGTAGTTCCTTTTTTTTCTCTTTTCTTCTGACTTCTCTTCTCCCCATCTTGTCTTCCCTCTTCTATTTCTTTTCCTCATCTTCCTCTTACCCGATCCCACAACACATGTTCTATGTCCTCTGCCCTTTTAAACACTAAATAAATGTACCCCCCTCCCCCACCAGTTGACATGTCAGTTACAACCTCCCAGGAGACTCTACTTCACCAACCAACTTTTAGCTCCCCATCTTCAGATTCTATTTCCTAAATATGTTTAATAAAGGGGTTTATATTATAGGCATGGGGAGGGTCCAATTGCTGGTTGCCTCTCCCTCCCTTCATCACCACCACTACAACCTCCCCAACTACATGAAAACCCATGGACATTCCACAGTGACAGCTCAGACACTTAAAACTGTTTTTGTTTGCCAGCTCCTGTAATATATTTTTAAATTTGTTTTATTTTGAAAAGGCTGCCATTTTAGGACAGTAGATAACCCAGCATATAACCACCTGGAGTATGTCCAGTTTGATTTATTTTCCCCACCCCCCTTTTTACAGGACCAAGTGTAGTCGAAGCTAGGGTGTTTATACATTTGCTCTAAAACATGACTGCTAACTACTCTTTTTCTTTTTCTGATGAACCTTTGAAACGGTTAAAGTAAGAGGCTACAGTTTGAGTAAATGAAGTAATTTCTCATTGTTAATTCCAATTTTTTTTGATTGTTCAGAAAACAAACTGCATTTGTATAAACCCACGCTGTGTTGACAACTACAAAACTGTGGAATAAATTGCCTTCTACTCTAGTCAACTGAGCTCTGTGGTATTACACGGTCTGTCCTCGGTCCATACTGCTAACTGTCCTGTCCAACAAAAACGTTCAAACGTAGAAATGACACTCAATGGGAGATGGGATTGGTTGGAACAAAGACACAAATGGTCGTCTTGTTTAAACTTAACTGCAGAACCTATGTATCCTGTGCCATAACATTGAGAGATCTGTTGCTGTTAGATGGATTTTACCCACTGTTCACTAAGGAGTAATTTCATTGGCACTTCTTTTTTCTAGCTTCAGCTCCACTGTTTAGGCCTTGTTGGAAATGTATACTCATTAAAAAAAAAAATTTCAAGTCCCGTTTGTTCATGTTCAACTGCTTTTTCTCCTCACCACCCTTTTCTTTTCTTGCATCTGGGATACAGACTCTTAAATTCATTGATTTCATATGCATCAAACCAAGAAATGCCATGAATTGATTTATCACCTTGTTTACAGACAGATCAAATAAATTTATTCCAACCAGAGCAAGTGTTTACTGGTATTTTCTTTTTCTCACCCCTTAAATAACTTGAACAAAATGTTGGTTAGAGTCACGTGAAGTCATTGTTAAATGGAAAGCTGCAGCTAGCTTGCACAGAACAGATTAGAATGAAAGGGAATCAAAATGCTAGTTTTCACAGGTTGTTGTTTGGTCTCAAACTAACAGTACAATTTCATTTCAGCAGAATGAATTGTTTAAAAAAAAATCATGGATATTGGAGTTGTGCTTTCTGCTGCAGTCATCCCCATTGTTCAATGGTCAAAGTTGATTTAAAAGCAGCTCTGGTGGCTCAGTGGGTTATTAATCACATCTCAGTAAGACCAATATCTAACCAGATAGTTGACTAAATCAGATTTTCCAACTCCAGTTTGATAACTCTTGCGTTTCAATGTGAAGCTCACATCAGAGGTACAGGGAGGTTTCTATGAATTTGTCAACCTACTGTCTGAGGACTGAGATTATAATCCAATTTAAAGAGTTTATTCATTCTTCCTAGCTGGAGATCTGATTATGAGTTTAGAAAGATGCAGGTTGGAAATGTATTTTAGGGACCAGAGAGGAAATCAGTGACATTTATTGGTGAAGTTGCTGATTACTCTTGAAGGAGAATATGATTGGCCAATCTTATAAAAAAAAAAGCTAATTAAAGGGTGTTTAGTTTGTCCAGTCTGGACTACTGTTTCAACTAAGTGGTAGAATATGGCAAACCCTGTGGGTAGTGAAAATGTGTTCATTTTATCAAGTTAAATAATAAATTATAGTCCAATTGAGAAGTCCGATAGAAGCGTTTGACCCAAACTACCCACTACACATAACGTTACATTGTCACTGGTAAAAGTGGAGTCGAATAAAGGCTACTGTGCATTTGTTTGTTGATTTTTGATAAAGAACGTCAATACTGATGCATCAGTGAGCAAGACATTTAGCCGAGTAAATTCTTCTAAACATATTGTTGACTGGTTCAGTCTAATTCGCTGGTGTAGTAGCTAATTTCATTTTATTTGAGTCAGTTTATATATGGAGAAGAGCTGTGGGCAGAAAAAAGACAAAATATGAGACAAAATACACCAATTGAAAAAAGGCAACAGGATTTGTCAACGACAATAAAGCTATGTTATGACAAAAATCTTAATATATTCACTCTGATTGATCTTTTCAACATATTACAAGGCCTAGACCAAAGAAGTGGACCACAGGCACTGGAGCGGACAGTCGTCCCTCAAGTGTCTCTTCCACAACAGGATGTGATGTCACATGTTGCGCGCACTCTGAAGCACTGGATATGTTTGTGGGTTCAGCACCAGGCGCTGAAACAGGTGAAGCCATGTCACGAATCACAGACCACTGCGGCCACTCTCCTTTGAATGTCAAGCTGGACATTTAAAAAAGGGCTGTGGCTTTAAAACATTTCTATAGTTAGAGTGAGAGTTTTTACCCAAAGATGCCGCATGGCGCTTCAGGGTTTGTCAATTTAACAGTATGTACAGTAATGGACTTTTCCACATAAGAGAAGAGATAAAGGTGAAGATGGAACTTATAGTGATTTATACTTTATATACACAGTACTTGTACTGAGCTTGTGTCAGGTGAGTGTGAATTTGTCCTCTTGTGACAAAACCAGTATGTAGATCTTCAATGACTAAGCAGTGTGCAGTAGCACAGTCTACTGTACAAGTGTGCCATCAGTCATATCTGTGAGGCAGCCCTTAACTCCCCGACTTCCTGTTACACAAAAGGAAATCGGCACTAACCCTGTGACTATGTTAAAAGAAAGATTTCAAAGATGCATTATAATCTATTTGTATTTTATAATGTATTTAGCACTGAAAGAAAAACGTGTTTATGTGAATGTTTCATTTCCCTGACTCAAGTCTCAGCAGTTGTGAGGTCCAAGGTTGGAGGGCAGGGTGGGGTGGGGTGGGGGTGTCGTTCAGGGAGGAACAAGGTGGGGTGTTTAATGACCAGTGGGGTCAAGTGACTCCATCAAGCTCGGGGCAGGTCGTGCTCGTGGTCGAGGCCCTCGGAGCAGGGCTGCTGCATCTGCACCACCACGGTCTCCACAGTGACCTCCTCCTCGCCGTCGCTGCTGTTCAGCTCGTCGTCCTCGTACTCGGACGACTCCTGATCCTGCTCCGAGCGCGAGGCCCCCGACATGGTCCCGAAGGAGTGGGCGCTGGTGGAGGCCAGGGAGCGCAGCAGGGGCGTGCTCTCGGACACCTCCTCGTTCTCGTCGGGGCCGCTCTCGCCCTCCTCGGAATCAGTGTCGGAGTCGCTCTGTGAGGGGACCACCTTCTGCTTACAGACTGGACATGTTTTCTTGGTTTTGGTCAACCAGGGGTCCACACACTTACTGTGGTAGGCTGAGGACAGAGAGGACAAGTTAGTATTCATGACCATTCACAGCGATGTCTTGTCCAAACGTTTCCCTGCCATTAACTGAGTGACATGCCTTAAACTCTGACACCCGCAACACCTGGTAACTGCTTCGATGATTGAATAATTCTAACACTGGACCTTTAAAGGTACAGTGTGTAAGATTCCGGTCAGTTTTGTCATTTCTCAAAATATTACAAAAAAATGATATATTGACAATTTCGTGACTTTATATTCACCTAAATGTTTTTTTACCCTTTACCCTAAAATGAGCGCATTAATGTATATTTGAATGAGGAGGGCTCCTCTCTATGGAGGCCGCCATGTTTTTACAGTAGCCTGAGTGGACGTACTAAACAACTTTTGAGTTTGAATGAAAATTGAAGTCTACCATTGGTGCTCACAAGGGTTGAGGTGAATGCCCATGTCATGTACTTTAAGCACCAAGAGTTCATTTTCAGTTAGACAACCGAAACACAGACCTTTTAAGTGTGTGGATTTTTTCTTGTCATTCAAAGAAATAAATTCAGTCAGTGATTCATTGCCCCGAATTCCACATCAAAACATTGTAATGCAGGGCACGGTGATCTCTCGAAATTCAGACTTCATTTGTCCCTGATTTGAGTATTTAAAATGTTCCCACTTAATAATGGAAAGTGAATTAATTGGTTCCTAAATCCCCCTGAATGGTCTATTTATTTAGTGTTATATCAGGTCTTGAAGACAATGTGGGGTTCAGTCTGAAACTTCAGCATGTAAAGTTGAATCACTGACTCTGAACCACTGATCGCTATGAATGATAGATGAAAGCAAAAAAGAAAGTCACTTATTTACTCTCTCAATACACGAGCGCCAGAGAGACAGAGACTGAGCCTTAAGAAGAAAAGTCTTTTTAAACTTTCCCCCCAAACGTTAGCATTACAAGTTGTTTCAACAGTTTGGAGGATCCCTGTACTTTGCATCCATCTCTGCCGGTGTGTCAGGATCTCATTTATTTCTCATGGTCACGTTGGACTCACCATGAGAACAGGGCAGGACTCTGAGTTTGTCTCCATCTTCATATTCGTCCAAACAGATGGCACAGACGTCGTAGCTGTCCCCTAGGTGGAAGAGAACACAGACATTAGTTCGGCCTCAATCCAAAGAGTTCCACCGGACCGTTTTCCGCGGACGGGGGGATCGGCAGTATATATATATATATATATATATATATATATATCAGCACACAGTCAATTGTCCACACATCCCATTTAAGCAAGGAGAACAGGGTGGTCGTGTGTAGAGGTCTTCAAGACTTGATAAAGCACTATATAAATACAGACCTTTTAAAGGTGCAGTGTGTCAGATTTAGTAACATCTAGCGGTGAAGCTGGACGTTGTATCCATCACCTCATCCTTCTGAACACGCAGGAGAACCTTTGGTCGACTTCAGTTGTCATTCAAACTCAAAAGACGTTTAGTACGTCCACTCTGGGCTACTGTAAAAACATGGCGGCCCCCGGAGAGAGGACCCACTCCTCATGTAAATATACATTAATGGGCTCATCATAAAAAAATAAAACATTTAGGCGATTATAAATTGCCTTTAGAAGTGAACAAAATGACAGATATCTTACACACTGCACCTTTAATGTATCATTTGAAACTTCAGGTGGGAAACTTTTGATGAGCGAGACACAGAGTTGATTCTTTTTGTTTTTCTTGAGGTGATTCCATGACATGTCCACCTCCTTTGCATGACTTTTCCAGAGAACCTGACTTCATCCAAACCTCCTCCCACAGCTCCAACACCACAGGCAAACTGGCAGCACTGCCTTTGCTGATGTTCCAGGGAGCGCAAAGTCTCTGTGTGGACGAAAAGCTCAGGAATGTATTGACACAGTCTCTTTCAGATTCCACAGCGTTCCTTCTTCTCTTCCTTCCCCTCCTCTTCTCTGGGCGGAGGGGTGGGAGGAGAGGCGAGCGGAGCTGCAGGCCTCTGTGTTTATGGAAGCTCTAAATGAGCATGTTTTCCCGGCTGCGTTCATGCCAGGGCTGCATGTGACCGTATAAGGATGAGGAGTCACATCCAGCGCAGCCTCCCCCAGCCCCTCCTCCCTCCCATCCCCTCCACCCCCCTCTTCCTTTTCTCTTTGATCGTCAGCAACTTACAGTCAAGGTAACATTTTCAGCTTGTTCCTCACTTGTCCTCTTCGCACTTTCACTGATTTATTCATTTTTGTAATTCGAATATTTTGTAATTCCACAAAGAAGAAAATCTACATCTCTAATTTGACTCAACACACGACTTCCTTTTCTCCTGACTTGTTTCCAGAGTCCATCTTCTCCCAGCAGGCCTGTGCTGAAGTGCTGGGCTGAGGGCGAGGGAACTTTTACACAGGCACGGATGCAGATTATTCTCAGGAAAAGCAGAACTGTGGCACAAACTGTTACTGAGCTATTCTGAGAGCAGCAGAGAAAAAAGTCCAGTGGAACTCAGCCGCCTGCTCTGAGATAGAGAACAGGAAGGACTTTGTATCAAGCATTCACATTTGAATGGCGACTCTTTAAACACACACACACACACACACACACACACACACACACACAATACGATTTCAGAATATGAAATATTAAGCAACAGGTTGCTCCAGTTTTTTACATTTGGAAAAACACTGAATCCAGTTGTCTAAAACAAAAGGTCAGTGACCTTCACTGAATTGATTGAACTGATCCCTCTTTTGTTAGACATACTGTTTTGAACTCGTTTAAAGGTGCAGTCATTTTTGTCACTTTTGAAAATATAGTCTCAAAAACCCCTTTTCATGAATTGCCCTGCCCGTTCCTGACCGGATCCTGTCTCCTGTCCTCGGTGACCAGAACCTGGCCTTGTACTTCGACGACCAACTCTGTCTGATCCCGTCTGTTTGCTGCTGCTTGATTTCCACCTCAGCAAAACTCGCAAACCGTCCATCTGTGTCCCGCCCGTTTTGTACTGCGTTCTCACCATGCCCACCACTGAAGCCCACGTTGTCCCATGTACTCAGATACGTGCTGCAAATAGATGCACTGTCAAAACATGGCAGCCCCCGTAGAGAGGACCTGCCCCTAGAATAAATATACATTCATGGGCTCATTTAAGGGTAATGGAGAACATTTAGGTGATTATACATTCATGAAAATGTCAGTATGTAACTGGTTTGTAATCTTTTTAGAAGTGAGAAAAAAGACCGTGGTGACTTTTTGTCAGTTCTTTAACAAAAAACAAATAATAACATACTGACATTATACAAATGTATAATCACCTCAATGTATGACTTGCTTTTACATGCTCTTAAAATGAGCCCTTTAAGGTATATTTACATCAGGGGAGGGTCCTCTCTATGGGCGCTGCCATGTTTTTACAATGGCCAAGAGTGGATGAACTAAACATCGTTTGAGCTGGAATGATAATCGAGGGTCACCACAGGTTCTCCTGCGAGCTCAAAGCGTAGGAGCCGGTGATGGACACAACGAGCTGCACCAACAGATGTCACCGAATCCTGTAGCGCATTGGTATCCATAGAAGAAGTAACATTTGGAATCTGGGGCTTCCCCCAAATACAATGAGAGCGGAAACACTGAGCCTGGTACTGTCACAGTCTTGCCTTCTGCTCTCACCCCTCCCACCCCGTCCCTGCCTCACACCACCAGTCAGCCACACCCACCTCGTCAGCAGACTCATGCGCAGCTGCCCCTCATCGCACCCAATCAGCCCCACAGTGTTTGGTCCTCATCCTCTGCAGATCACACCGTGCCCTGCCTTACCTTCTCTCTGCCCCATTCCCCGTGTTTGACCCCGTCTCTTCCTGATGTTCCCGTCTCGCCTGCCCCTGGTAAACCCACCTGTTCCTCCTCTCTCCACAACGCCTCCAGCCTGTGCCCTCCCACCTCCGAAAACCGGCCCCTTGAGAGCAGCCGTGACGCTGATGTGAACTTCAGTGAAAATTAGTTTGACACCCCTGGTCTATAGCGTATGAAGGTTTTAAAGGGCCATAACGGTGAGAAGAGAATACATCGGCTTTCAGTTTACCTTACCTTATCTTACATTGGAATCGTCAGAAAGAATTAGGGAACTGTATCTTATTCAAACACCAGAAGAGTCTGCCTGAAAGCTGAAAGGCGGTGTCATCAAACAGAACATCGTGTAGTGTGATCATTCCCTGTCACAGAACAATTACTTGACTCCTACTGATCAAAGACTTTGCGTTGGACGTTGTAGAAGAAGAAGTTCTAAATTGTCATTGCTTCAGGAAGACAATGAAACACAGTGTAGCAGCTCCGACGAGCAGCATTATCATAATGAAAACCATGTAAAAAATGATCAAATACAAAAAACCACCTTGTGTTTACATACATACCAAACAGACCTCCACCCATATATCTCATCCATGAGTACAATCCTTCACTCCTCCACACATACAGGTATACGTATGTACATACTGTTACCATCCCGCTCTCTGTCTCTCTCTCTCCTTCACTCCACCCTCAGCTCATCACTCAATTACCAGCCACACCCACTTCACACAGCCGCCCCTCCTCAGCACTATCACTCAGGCCTCCGTCGTCCACACACTCTGCCAGTTTGTATCGTCCTGTACTTACTCACCAGCGTTCTTTCTCTTGCCTGCTCGATCCCGACCCCTGCCTGTTCCTGACCTGCTCTTGGTAACCTGAACTCTGTTTCTCTGCCTGACTATGAACTCTGCCTGATCGCTTGTCTTATAACTCCAGTAAAGCTTGCAAACTCTACTACCTTGTCCTGTGTTGGGTCCTGACCCGTTACACTTACATACATACATGCATAAGAAAGAAAGAAAATATCACACAGTCCTCGTCCAGTGAATCATCTGTCCGTTTTTGGAGGTTGGGGGTGCCGGTGCTTACAGCCAGTGGGTAGATGCTGTTTTTCAATCTGTTTGTTTTGGTTCTAATAGTCCTGAACCTTTTCCCTGAGGGTAAAGGGGCAAACCTACAGTGTCCGGGGTGATTACGGTCTAGTAAAATGATGCTGGTATTTTTTGTTCGTCGGCCAGTGTAAATGCCTGAGTGTGGGCAGTGGAGAGCCGATGATGCGTTCTGCTGCGGGTTCTTCCTGTAGTCACCGCACACATCTAAGAGTTCTGACCCGGGGTCGGCTCAGTGACGGGCTGAGATTCAATCCCTCTCGCCTCACTGCTACGGAACATTTGTGGAGAAGAATATTCGTTTAAAAGGTCAATATAATGCGCTTTGTAAATACATTACTTACAATGAAGCAGTTTCAGCTTTGACAGTTTAAGGTCAAATATTTTCCTCTCTGTTTTGGCAAAAGTTCAGGTCTGGAAAAGTCTTACATTTTCGTCCTGGAGCCAGTGGCACATCTCAAAAAGGATCTGTGAGCTTCCTCACTTGCCTCTCACTCTCTCTCTCTTTCATGAATCAGTCAGTGTGTCTGTGCTCCCGGCTCTCAGAGGAACTCTGCTGTCCCACTGAACTCCACGTGGATGTGTGTAGCCCAGTGAGCGAGTTACAGGAGGGTGACAGAGAGAAAAAGAAACCCTGCTGCAGAGCAAGTCGCGGCTGCTTGAGCCAATCAAATGAGGGCAATCTGCAGCCAGACCGAGAGAGAGAGAGAGAGCTCCTCTGTGCTGACATCAACATGCCTCACACACCGACCACTGAGACACTGCAGCTGCTCTCTTCTCTGTGGACGTTTGTGTGTGTGGTTTGGAAGCCAATGGGAGGGGGGCAATGACTCATCTTACGCAGGGAGGGATCAGACCGGAGGTCAAGGGTCACAGAGTCCAGCCTCTCTCCATCTCCACATCCAAAACAATCCCTCTGCTTTTTTTCGCGCCAGTCTGAATTTCACTCTGCATTTGTGAGTTTGAATTTCCTGCCGGCTGCTTAGCGAGATCCCACCCCCGAGGGAAAAGCATCCCTGTCAGACATCAAGCTGACTCAAGGCTCGGCCGCAGAGGTGGACTGTAAGTCAAGTTAATGGCAGCGAGGCCATGACAGCTGCTATTAACAAGCCTGTACATCGACATACGTGTTATGTTGCATTCTCAGACTGGTATTGTCCATCCATTACATGGTTACCATGGTTTTCTTAAAGGCCTTGTGCTCCATTGATACCAACAGCCTTTGTGTTGTCTACGATTCATTTAGGCCTGAGGACTCTGGTTTCTATGTATGCAAGTCTGACGTTAGCCAGAGCCCGTCCCCCCACGTGGTCCGTAGCATCAGCAGAGGTGTGTGGTGGCTGAACGCAACAATGAATATCTACCAGTGGGAAATGACCATCGACTGTACGTAAAGATGGACTTTGTGTCCGTGATGTCACTCATTGGTTTCAGCTGTGTGGTTTTCAGGCAAATTGTGGGCGAGTCCCTCATAGCCATCTTGCCAAAAATGGGCACACACACACAGGGGCTATGGGTCGGCTCGTGGTGCCGTCACCTCATCCGTGGTATGTGCCAGGTTGGCGCGGGGGTCGGTCAAGAGTCCATGCCCTTAATCATGTGTCATTTCAAATAATAAACAAGTTAGAAAACAAATCACCCCCCCACAGTTGTCAAGGGAAAACCGTGACTGATTGAGAGCAAAACCCAAGTTTGACCAGGCTTTAAACATGTTTCATTCACCTCTAAAGTTGGAGTCTGGGAATGACCTCCCTTTTGGAGTCAGCTCCCAGCTGAGGGTCTAAGAGCACAGCTCTGTCGTTCCCCTTGCACTGAAGCTGCATCTGTTCAACGCTCCCCAAAGTCCAAGCTCAGCAGTATCCACTGCAGCTGAGGCCAAGGCCACCATTCGGCATCCTTCCCACTCTGCGCTGCACAAGCTCAAATGCATACATGCACACTTTCCAACTGATGAACGTCACGTTCAGGCAGGCTGCCCAAAAATGTGGTCCAATGAGAACCAGAGCAGCAGAGTGTCAGTGACGTGTGGCACCATGTTGTCCCAGAGCAACGCCACGGCAAAAACATCAAATGAGTCACAACATGAGGCTTATAGGAAAAACAACCAGTCAGCATGATGTAAACAAAGACGAGTCTGATGAGCTTTGTGATTGGTCAGACGCACAGTGTGGTGCTTGTTGTTGCAGCATGACTTCATGAAACAGGACACGCTTTTGTCAGATCATCTGAAAAATGTGTCCCTGCAGATTTATCTTCACACTCCTCATATATAATATTGTAATATTGTTGGACTCAGCAGGATCAGCGTCACAGCAGCAAAAATAGAAAAGTCTTCTGATTTTTCTTCCTGGATGACAAACACATAACTCACAGTGAAGCTCCACCATAGACTTCAGATTCAGTCAGGCGTTATGTTCGCGGGTAACGTGAAAATAATTGACATAATATACTATAATATAATATTACAGGTCCATCCAGGCCCGCACGTCCAGATTCGCGAACACCTTCTATCCGAGTGCAATAAGAGAGCTGAACACACAGTAGCTGTGTTCAGCCACACTCCTGTGCAATATATTTATATCAGAGCCGCTCTGCTGCACTGTGTACTGTGTGTATTGTACTGTATTGTACTGTGTGTATTGTACTGTATTGTACTGTGTGTATTGTACTGTATTGTACTGTGTGTATTGTACTGTATTGACAGTGTGTATTGTACTGTATGTACAGTGTGTATTGTACTGTATTGTACAGTATTGTACTGTATGTACAGTGTGTATTGTACTGTATTGTACTGTGTGTATTGTACTGTATGCACATTGTACCACGTGCTCCTGCTGTAAATATGTTAGATGTATCACAGATCCCATTTTATTTTATTATTCTTAATTTCATTTTTATAGACTTTATATTTAGGGTACCCCTGTTGTTTTTCCCTCTTAGCACCACCAGAGTTGTCCTTCAATCTCGTTGTACATTGTGTATAATGACAATAAAGGCATTCTATTCTATTCTATTCTATTCTATACTGTAACCGAACAAAATAATAGTTCAGTTGTTAAATTGACTGCTCTCATTAAAAGAAACACATCAACACTATGATTCCTTTAAAGGTGCAGTGTTTAAGATTGTGGTCATTTTTGTCACTTCTATTGGTGGAAAAAAATATTACAACACAATTACAAATGAACATTTTCATAATCACCTAAATGCATTTTTTCCTAATGACACTTAAATGAGCCCATTAATGTACATTTACATGAGGAGTGAGTCGTCTCTACGGGGGCTGCCACGACCAGAGTGGACGTACTAAAGATCTTTTTGAGTTTGAATGAGAACTGAGGGCTTCATAGGTGATGGATACAACACGCAACTTCACCACTAGATCACCAAATCGTACACACTCAGAGTTTGTGTCGCGGTAAACCTCGGGAAAACAGTGCTGTATATGCATTCGAATGGAATTTCCCCGCAGTAGAAAATCATTGAACATGGACGGTATGTTAAGAATGTTTTGAGACCTTGCTTCTTGATGTCTAATCTCAGTTTCCTATTAACCTGGTGTCCTCTCCCCTGCCCCTTCCCTTTAGATGCATTCTATTCTATTCTATTTTTTCACAACTCATTTTAAAATAGGACCGAATTAACATTTCAGACGACATTTTACACATGTTGTTGTAATTGGATTTTTATGACATGACCCTGATAAAGAAGATTACAGAGGCTATTGTGATACTTCTGTTATTCGTGCTCATAGACTTAACAGAGGTCAAATGTAAAATTGTAATGAGCAAAGCTTTGGGAGAGACACACACTGCCACTGATTTCTGTTCGTTCCCTCCTATGTGAACATCAGGGCTCTACCTCCCTCTGGTTCAGCTCAAGAGTGTGAACGGTGATTAGGTATGGAGATTTGATGTTCACCTTCTGTGTTGCCAAACGCTCTGACTCAGCTGACAGGAGCGCAGACAGCCCCCCCCCCCGCCCCCCGGGACTGTTTCCTGGACATGTAAACCCCTGCTGCAGAGGCTGAAGTTGACTGTAGTGGTGCAGTGCCTGGTGGAAACCCTGAGTCACGGTGGGTGCTGCCACAACCAGCAGTGTGCACACACCACTGAGACGGACATGACACAAAGAGCTAGCGCAGGCGCCGCCGCCGTTGGGCTGCAGCTGTTCCTGCCAGGAGGGGAGGAGCGGCTCGGCTCACAACCCCCTCAATTAGCTGCTTTGCAAGAGAGCTACTTATCATGCACCACCCATCCTCTATAAAGCAGCCTGGTGTTTCCCTGCGCCCAGCTGATCGTAGTCATGGGCTTTCCAGTCTGGACACAGCTGCTGGAGGAAACGCAGCCAACAGGAGACAAAAACACACAGACAAATTCACTTGACCGCTGCACAAAGAGGATTTGCATTGCAAAACAATGCTGTCGTGGGTCTGACCCTGGAAACTGGACGAAAGGTTTTCCAGTGAAATGTTTCTCCTCTCTCAGTTTTTCATGTCCCTTATCTTCTCCTTTTGCTCTCTCTGTTACGATTCAAACAAACACTTGCGCGTGTGCGCTCGACTCGTCCGAGATCAAATACACTTCACTTTCAACCCCTGGCATGAACAATAGCACATTCCAAACCATCAGTCATGTGTCCAGTCTCGACAGAGAGGAGCTCTAATCTGGCACATAGGGCACTGTGGGGGAAAAAACGGGTCCACATTAATCCGATTAGCTCTAAAGGTCATTATTCCCTGATGACATCTCTCTTTTGGGCCCAATCATGTGAGAAACAGCATCTCGAGTCAGAGCTTCCATTACACACCAACCAACCAGTCTGCTTTATGAGTGTATCCTCATAGTTATCGGGACTTTATGTAACTGGGGAGCAAGGCCTTTGGTTTCTCGTTGAAACGGGGTCATATAGAAGACAATTGCTTTTCTGTTCATTTGTGTTCTAAGGTCATCGAGTGCCACACGATTGAATCCTAAAACAGCAAAGCAAGTTTCAATCAACACCTTTTCCTTTGTCAATAGCAAGTCATCCTTCTGGTTTTTTCCACAAATGCGTCTTTGGTGAGTCGAATGGTAAACGGTCTGTCTCTATATAGCTGTTTATTAAGTCTTGGCGCTCAAGCGCTTTACGGTACAGTTTACATTACAACATTCATACTGTGTTTCTGTTTGCAGCACTTTGTATCTATGAGTATATGGGACAATGTAGGGTTCAGTGTCTTGCCCAAGGACACCTCAGCATATGGAATTAGGAATCAAACCCCCAACCTTCTGGTCAAAGGACAAGTCCTCTAAATCCCTCAGCCACAGCTGCCCTGTCAAGTCTAACACCACAACACACGAGTAGTGACGAGCAAAATGCAGCAAACAACAATCCAGGGCAGTGTTGCAGTGGTCTGAACAGTTGAGTCTCAACTCACTGTGGAAACAAAGAAGTGGTCCTGACAGATGTTCCGAGTTAGAAATGTCCTGCTAACAGCCAGAAGATGACTAAGCATTGCAGCGTTACCGCAGAGAGGATGGCATTTGATCATTAATCATTATGCTGACCAGGGTCATACGTTCCCATCAAATGCAGATTCAGGAACTGAACCAATCCAAACCTGCTTCGGCTGCAGTTGAACACATTCCCATTGCACAATAATCCAGGTAACACCAGGGTTCTAGCAGCTTTTTTGACCAGAGGGAAAGGGGCATATATTGGGTTTTTTTAATGGAAAACATCCAAAGTCCCGCTACAAGGGAAGGGAGGTATGATAGGGACGTGTAACACCTGATAGGGATTGGGAAGCCAGTATGACAGGGACCTGTACGACAATATCTTACACCTGTGGCAGAACTTGACACGGAGCCCTATTTCATCTCTGAGCTGGTGGGGTGGCAGCGCCAAGGGGCAACCTCCAGTGCACACGGGTGAAGCACAATAGGAAGTGGAAAAACGTGCAGTTCGTGGGTTGGCCACTTGGGGCTGCCTCCCCGTAGACTCCCATGTTAAAATGGCCGACTTTAGAGGTGAATCAAACATGTTTAAAGTCTGGTACAAACTTCGGTTTTGGTGTCAATCAGTCACATGTTTCCCCGTGACAACTGGGGGGGATTTTTTTTCTGGCTCGGTTATCTTTATTTCATCGCTGTTTGAAATCACGCATAATTAAGGGTGTGGTCTCTTGACTGACACCCGAGCCCACCTGCCACGTACTGCGGAGGTGACGGCGCCACAAGCCGAGCCACAGCTCTGTGTGTTCTGCCTCTTTGCCCGTTTTTGAATGAACCAGGAGGATTCGGCAAGATGGCTACGAGGGACTGGCCCACAATTTGCCTCAAAAGCACTCAGCTGAAACCAACAGGTGAGGTCACGGACGCTGCGTCCATCTTTATATGCAGTGTGTGGGAAGCGCATGTTACACTGAGCAAAGCAAGCAGATAAGACATCATGTAGTAACTGAACACATGCTTATTCCTAATGGTAACACACCACACTGCACCTTTAAATGTAAGATCTTCCTTACCTTTCTTGAATTTATGAATAGGAAGTTTCTTGAGCTGATCTTTGCGCAGACGGCTTCTCCGTGCTCTGTGCCGATCCTGGACAAACTTGGTGATCTAGTAAAAGCAAAGAAGAGACAAAATTGTCAAATCCTTTCAGATTAGCACAGAATAGTTTTTGTGTCCAACACAAACACAAATAGAAATCCAAAGAAAGAGACCCTTCATCCTGACACTGTGGGAAAGGTCAGACTTGAAAAACAACCAGTTTGGATCGAGCGAAAACATTTCTTTAATATCAGATACATTTTCACTCTAACAAGTATAAAAAAAGTATAAAACTCAGCCAACCATTAGATAATGCCAGTAATATGTTTTTCAAGAGCTGGATGACGAGCAAATTCTGATCTGTTCATCTTGGATGTTAGCATGTGTTTAATATAATTACATTTCTTTCAGGCTTTTATCAAATCACATTTATTAAAAGGAGGTGAGATATTTTTGACCTTGAACCTTTATCATCAACATCTGGGTTAAGCAAGTCTTTCTGTCAAACCTAAAACGTTCCCTGAAGGTTTTCCATAATACTCTCAAGTGCGAGATGAACACACATGGCCGCACAGACACATAAACATTGAATATGCCAACTTTTTCTCAGAGAAGCCCAGTGGGGGCTGCATGAAAGCCACGTTGAATCTACCTACCATGAAAACAACGATGAGGATGAGGCAGATTCCCACAATGATGAGGAAGGGGATCAAGTAATACTCCAGAGGCAAGCTAAAGTCTGGCATGAGCACCACATGAGCCCTGCAAGAACAAGCCGAGACACTCACAAGTCAGGGACAGATCAGAGACCTTCACATTTGGCAACAGCAAAGTCACAAAGGCTCGGACGGTGTCTGTAAAATGGCATTTTCTGGAGTTGGTCTTTCGTATATTAAGATTGCTGCACGAAATGCCTCAGGTGTGTTGACATCAACGGGAACAGATCTGGAACATTGAAGTGGGGAGTAGTCGGTGGGGATGTACAGTCAAATTGCTTGATGATACAAAATTACATTCATTTGCCCAATGGTTGGGATTGTGTTCATTCCAACCAAAAGTGGAAAGCACATGTGTCAAACTTGTGGCCCGGAAGATCATTTCATGTGGCCTGCGAGAGCGTCAAGGCACATGACTGTCGAAAGATTCAAGTCTAAAGCATAGATTGCCCACGAACTCTAGTTAATGACACATGACACGTTTTTATTTGTAGCAATATATTCAGTGTGTTTACAGTATATTTATATTTTCACATATTTGTAAAGGCATATACAATATTTATAACTTTGAATAAATAGTAGTAAAAGTATAGTAAATAAAAGTATGAAGACAGTAATTGTTCAGTATTAATTGTATTTCGTCCCAATATTAAAAGCGGGCCCTTGAGAGCAGCCATGGCGCGGATGTGGCCCTTGGTGAAAATGTCTTTGACTACTCCGGTGTAGAACGTGTCTCAGCAGGAACTTTGAACACCCAACCGTTCCCGGTCAGAGAGCGCTAACAGAGCCAAGCTCGGCGCTAATGGCGCTCTGATCGTTACCGTCTCGGAGCCCGGGGCAGTTTATCTGACATGTTATCTTTGCAGACACTGTCGTCTGATTGCACATGGACAGTGTGAAATTATCATTCAAAGGCTGCAGTTGAATATGAAAGCATCACATCTCATCCAAGCCCCACAAGCTTTAAAATGCAACTGCACTGTTTATCATCCAACTTGTCAACTGAATCAACATACCTCCAGAGTGTCAACTTTCCTGCATGACATACTTTGTTTGACATATGTTCTCCCAAGTCAAGGTTGATCGTTTCACTTGATTTACCTTGGTGTGCCTGAATGTAACACGGTCACATGGTGACCATTCATGCGCAACATAGCAGGACAGGCAATATGAGGTTGACCAAAAAATGTCAAATGAAATTTACACTGCAAAGAAGACACTGACCTACACCGCTGCTGAAATTTAACTGGAATCAAAAGAGCTCATTTTTGGGAGCTTTGACATTTCAAATGTTTCTCCATTGACAACATGAGTTTTCAAACACGGCAACTGGTTGACTCTGCCATGTTTGAAGTTCATTCCTCTGAGAGCAATGTTTGGGGGACAACAGTTCATATTATTTGGATGGTGTGTAACAAAGGGCACAGAAAAAGGCACCATACACTCAAGCACACGCACACACACTCACTTGCTGATTTTAAAGGTACAGTATGTACGATTTCGGTCATTTTTGTCACTCTTGTCACTTGTCACTGAGAATATTCCAAAACAATTACATACTGACATCTTCATGAATTTACAGCCCAATGTATCATTCACATTGATTACATGTTTTGACAGTGGTCCAGAGGGGACGTACTAAACATCTTTTGAGTTTTAGTAACAACTCAAGTCGACCATAGCTTCTGCTGCATGGTCTGAAGGGTGAGGGGATTGAAACAACATGCAACTTCACCTCTAGATATCACCAGATCTTACACACTGCACCTTTAAGTGCTGCAGTTTCTTCCTGTGACTTTCTGGGCTCCTTCGACAGACTGAGGCATTTCATTCGCAGATTATCACCTGTGCAGCAGCAGTGACAACACATGAGAAACAAGTCGTCCACACTGACATCTTACAGTGCAGGATGCAGCCTGAACACTTCATCACACTCTAAAAATACTCTCCAAAGAATCACAGGTTGAACACAACAGAGAGTTTAGAGCCAGTCAGCTGAAGAAAGGCAAACACCTCTACAGGTACTTCACAGAAATAAACAGTGAGTGAGATTAGATAAGAGAGCCGAACACACCTTTCTAGTCATTGTGGCGGAACAAAAAATGACATTGAGGTTTAGGTTTGACTCACCCCTTCTCATAAGTGTAGTCTTCTTTCAGAGAGTTGGCCGTCTCCTCACCCACAAACATGGAGGGAATATCGATCTGCTTCATGACATCCACTAAGAAGGCAAACAAGGAAAAAAGAAGGTGCGCGGACAATCGATACTGTGAACCCGGCGAACCTACGGATTAATGATCAAATGATAGAACGCTACACTCAATTTACAATTTACAGATATTTTTCCGAAGGTATTAATTCAGTCAAAAGAACAATCACTTTTTTCCGCCTAGTCCATTTTTTTCGAACTCGTTTACTTTTGTTTTATCGACGTTTGAAATTGCGCATATTTAGGGGCGTGCCCTCTTGACTGACAGCTGGACCGACCTGGTTCCGTGGGTGACGAGACACCATGAGCGCGTGTTCCGCCTCTTTGCCCGTTTTTGAATAAACCCGGAACTAGGAGGAGTTGGGATTTGGCAAGATGGAGACAAGGGCCTCACCCACAGTTTGCTTCAAAAGCAGAAACCAACGGCTGACGTCACATCTTTATGTACAGTCTGTGGTCCAGACTGACAGAAAATATTACTTATGCATAAGACTGTGGACCCTCTCATTGAACTGCCATCATTTGCTTCAGACAACAGGAGAAAGATTACAAAAAAGAATGCTTGAGAGAAAGTGTGAAAAGGACATGGTTATGGCCCTGGTCTGAGTGTTCACCTCCTCTCTTCCCCTACACCTCTGAGGGACCGGGGACCACCTCTGAGGGACCGGGGACCACCTCTGAGGGACCGGGGACCACCTCTGAGGGACCGGGGACCACCTCTGAGGGACCGGGGACCACCTCTAACCAGGTGCACCGTGCTGGAGTGACGGGCTGAGATCTATCCAGAGGTGGCCTTACCGAGTCACTGTATAAAGAAACTCGCAACACTAATCTGGTCAAGAACTGTCCAGATTTAGGACCCTCAGGCATCTTTGGAGATTAATTGAGATAGTTTAAAAAACCAGGGAAAAGAAAGTGTTGATCAAAACTGGGTTTAGACGAGGACAATCAGGATTTGTAGGCGGGGATTGTAGCTAGAGGCGATTACATAGTTCCCCCATTTTGAGACTTTAAATGAGTTTCTGAGACATGCTTTTCTTTGAGCTGCCCTCAGACTTGGAGAAACACAGAAATATGTACAGTAGGTTCATCCTGTTAACATGGAGACACACAAGCAGTGTAAGATGTTCAGTGTATCTGCATTGGAGAGGAGAAGGAGGTGGTTACGATACTTACGATCGTTGGATCCCATGCTGATTAAGTCGTTAGAATCCACATTGTGAACAATGGCTGCCTTGTATCCCGCTTTCTGGGCATTGAGGACCTGAGAAGAGACGTACGATTGGTGGTCAAATGGATCCACAGTGGTACAGTTCTGTAGCAGGTTAACCTGAGCGCTTACTGTCAGACTTTCAAAGAGCCCAAGAAGATGGGAAGTGTCACAACAGCGCTTTGTGTGTTGGATAATTCGACCAAATCTCATTTACACTGTAATAGACACCAGATTCAACATGGAGACAGAAACAGAAACCTGCTGTGGTTGGATGAGGCGAGCGTCCTCTGATTCTACAAAGAGGCTTTTAGCTCCCTGAGAGAGAGGCTTTGGTCCGACACAAAAACTCTTTTCACCAACAACAGCCACACACATGTAACAATGCCACTTTCAAGATGCCTCCTGCAGTTCAATACAATTTTGATGCTGTTAGATGTATTAAGTCAGTACTGGCAGAGATAAAGAAGACACTTTCTCCTCTATGTTTCCCAGGAAGTGTAAAGCAGAGACGAGGTGTTTGTATTTAACGCACAGACAGCTCAAGTCTCTACGATCAGCACTCAGCTGACCGAGCTGAAACTGAAGATCCGAAACAGGAAGCGCCCAGTGAAGCAAAGGAAACTAATGGTAAGAAAAGAACTGAAGACAAAATGGGCTAGAGGTCAAAAAGGCGTATCTAATATCTAATATCTCAAGCTGTTACCCTGCAGACGAACTTCATCCAAAAATACTGTCATTAAATATCCACCAGAAACTCTTTAAAGAAGCTGCATTTCCCTACTTCCTTTAACAGCAGGCACAGGTTTTTAAGTGAATTCCCCAAATGTAATTCAAAAACAACACACAAGAGATGGATTGCTATAGTAGAAAAAGAGACAAAATTTAAATCATAAAATCCAGTCAATTTCAATCTAAGGATATACCACATTAAACTATGACTTCATTATTTAAAGGTGCAGTGTGTACGATTTGGTGACGCCTGGTGAAGTTGCATTTTGTATCCATCACCTGACCCTTCTCATTCGAGCATGCAGGAGAACCTATGGAAGCCCTGAGTCGTCATTATAGCTCAAAAGATCTTTGGTAAGTCCACTCTAGGCTATTATAAAAACATGGCGGCACCCAGAGAGGGGACCCACTCCTGACGTAAATATACATTAAAGGGCTCATTTAAGGGTAATGGTAAAAAGAAAATAACACATTTAGGTGATTACACATGAATGAAAATGTCAGTATGTATTTGTTTTGTTATAATTGTTGTCCGTCCTGGAGTGGATCCCTCACTGTCACTCTCCCTCAGGTTCTACCTTTTCTTTTTCCCTGTTCAAAGGTAGTTTTTCCTGAGCCCTGCTGAGGCTCTAAGGACAGAGGATGTTCCCTCCCTGTGAAGCCCTGTCAGACAAACTCTGATTAGTAAATGAGGGCTATATGAATCAACTTTGATTTGATTTGATTTGGTGATTATGCAAGTGGAAAAAATGACTGAAATCCAACACACTGGCGCTTTAAGTGTGGTTGAGTGTTGCATAACTGCCCTCACATCCACATAGTCATTAATCATAGATGTGTTGCTTTAAACCTCTTGGGAAAAGTAAAGCCTCTCACTAGTACAGAAACAGAGATCCTGCAACATCATACATTTGATTTCATTTTGGACACACCCTTCATAACAAAAGTTAGAAGCTGATGTAGAAAACAAACAAACATAAATATATGACACAAGAATAGTAAAAGAATCAATGTAGTGATACGAATTTCAGAAATGATTCTATACTGCCCAATATCAGTGTGGTGTGGTGAGTGATCTACATCCTGTCAGTTTCAAGTCTGATGACTGCATTTTGAACAAGTAGGAGCTTGAGACACACATAAGTGTTTCACAAGGGTGAATTGCAAAAGTTGAGACAAGTGGAAATACATTATTTTCTTCTGACGTAGAAAGCAAAAATAAAACATTATCAAGGTAGTTTGAGGTAATTGAAAGAAACAGGGTTGAAACTCTGTGTCACATTCCTTGATTTATGTTGCTTTTCTAATACACATGCCATGTGATCATTAGTGAAAAAGCAATAGAAAGCCTCAAGAAATGGGGGATTTAGTGCAGTGACTAAACATTTGGACAACCTACAATTTGACAGGTTTTGCTCAGACAAACCCGCTGTCAAAGCAAATGCTCCGGCAGTGGAGTGTCCGGGTCTGTGAGCGGTAACACAGGTATGTGGGAATCTGATGTAATGAGGTTCTTCCTTCTGTGAGACTGTGTTTGTTGGTCTGACATATTGTCAATGCTTCAGTATCCTGACGGACCATTGTTCATAGCACACAGCAGATGTGGTGGAGGAAAAAGGATGTGACAATACAACCCTGGAATTGACCATTATGTGGTTTTGTCAGAGAAGGAAGAGGAATGGTGGACAAAAAAACATTGTGCAAATGTCAATACAAATGATGTGAAATGACAAACAGATCAGCCATAATCTGGTCAGATTTGACCCAGTTTAAAATCTGGATGCAATTAAAAATGAAACATTTTCATTATTCACATACTGTATTTAAGTTATGTCAATTATGCTTAAAAGTGTGTACGATTTGTTAACATCTAGTGGTGAAGTTGCATGTTGGATCCATCACCTCACCCTCACCCTTCTGAGCTGCAGGATATGGTCGACTTCAGCCGTCATTAAAACTCAAAAGATGTTTAGTACGTCCACTCTGGGCTACTGTACAAACATGGCAGCCCCCGTAGGAAGGACCCACTCCTCATGTGAAAATACATTAAAGGGGACCTATTGTAGTTTTCCTCATTTGTGGAGTTAAACACACTGTTGTAGTGTCAAAGTATCACCATCACCAATGCTGGTCGAAACCGCATAAAATGACCTAAACGCACGTTTGGCTACTTTAACAAAGATGGTGCCATTTGAGCAGGTAACAGGCTTCGTTTACACGGCTGAGTTCGACCCGCTGCTGCAGAGACAGAGGCACAAACACGGGGATAAATGGACCGAACCAAACATAAAGGCGATGGACTGAACCCAGACGAGCTGGACCCTGTTTTTCCCCCCTCCCTCGAAACCACACAAAGTATGTGTCAAATACGGCAACACACCCCCATCGCAACCCAAGTACTGTTATTGTACTCAATCATTTGCATGTGACAAGTTGCCAAGTCTCCCCCCAATTCACCTATTGGGTGGGAGTGGTGGACTTTATATTTATATACCTTATATCTATAGTCCTCGCATGTGTTGACATGTGTACGGTTCAGATGGTCCATTCTCGTATTCCGGCTCCAACATATACGGACCTACTCTTATCTTCACGTTTTGAACTCGCTCAGTTCTTGTTGCAATGTTTATGTTTTGCAGTGCAGGCGGCTGCCGGCTGAGAGCCGCCTTTGAGTGTGAAACTTGCTTGGTTAGAAGGCAGGACTAACCTACATTTTCAGCCAATCTGGGATCGCCTACTGATCAGCCAATCAGGAGATAGTGAGGTTTCAGGAGGAAAGGGGGGAGGGGGAAACCCTGCGTTTCTCACCAGGAATGACTTCCGGGTTTTTAAAAGGGCTCCTTTAAAAAACAAACAAAGCCTTTCTGAGACTATAAATACCCTTTATCATCATAATTGAGGCTAGAGAACAAATAGAGAGCCCCTTAAAGGGGCATAATAGGCCCCCTTTAATGTGCACATTTAAGGGTAATGGGAAAAAAGAATACATTTAGGTGATTATGAATTCATGAAAATGTCATTATGTAATTGTTTGGAAATATTTTTAGAAGTGACAAAATGACTCAATCTCACACACTGCACCTTTAATAGACTCAATACAGTTATTTAAGTCACACTAAAAATGAGGTTATGTGGTTTAGCATTCAACGGTTGAATAGATTGAATATATTCAAGTTCTGACCGGTCCTGAAAACTCCTCTGGTCATTTTCCATTGGCTGTGTGCGCCCAGCAGCTTGACCAGCCTTTTTGAACCCTATGAGCGTTGTACTCTTCCATGATGTAAGGAAACCCATTTCGATTTGTTGGGGTGTGTGTGTGTGTGTGTGTGTGTGTATTGTGGCCTGCACATGGATACCAACACTGAGCAGCTCTGTCTTTTGTCTGTCCTCCTCATTGTGATTTTATGCATAGGCATACGTGAAGCAGCGAGTATGGCAGCCGCAGCTTTGTAAGCACACGTGTTAGACAGAGCGTGATTGTGTGGTGGTATCAATGGCTGCTGTGTGTATGGAGGCAGGCTGTCACACAAAAATATTCTGACTGTGCATGAGTCTGTATGTGAGGAAAGAAAGTGAACTAGATGACGCCTTACTTCTCTTTCCTCTGACAAGTCTCTGGAAGTCACACATTTGGCATGTTGAAAATTATCTTTATTTTTGACATTTCAGGATTTAAATATTCTTTTTGGACATTTACAGGCTCATCATTCTCAAATTCAATGTGTTTACATGCTGAAATGTTAAGAAAATCCATATATCTAATCCACAGTATCCTTTTTTTATATCCATGTTGTATCTATGCTAACAGTGCTAACGGTGCTTAATATGCTGTACCAAGTTGACCAATTTTGCTAGTAAATGGGCAGGTTACATTTATATTTGGTGGCACAAAGGTGTTTTCACACATTTAGCCCATAAAAGCACATGCCCCACATGTTGATGCGCGCCATTGTTTTCCAGTTATGCTGCTATTGGTGAACGGGACGAAGCCAAAGCGGCGACGAGGACACCGGCATCCCAAAGTCTGGAGCCACGACTGATCCGACGCTGGGTCCTGGGACACGGACCAACCGTGATCCACCCAGAGATCAAGACGGACTGAACTAAGATGGACTTTACATTTCCAGTGTGTGAATTGTTCTTGAACATTCTAACTAACATCTATGGCTCGTCTGTCTGTCCTGGGAGTGGATCCCTCTCTGTCACTCTCCTTCAGGTTTCGACCTCATTTATTCCCTATTTAAAAGGTTTTTCCCCGGTAGTTTTTCCAGACCCTGCTGAGGCTCTAAGGACAGAGGATGTTGCCCACCCTGTGAATGTTGCCCACCCTGTGAATGTTGCCCACCCTGTGAGACAAACTTTGGTTTGTGAATGTGGTATATATAAATAAAACTGGATTTGATTTGTTTGTAATTACAACCTTTACATCTAACATCTGTATTGCGCAAGTTGTGCGTGTCACATGGGGAGCTGAAGCCAAACCCAACCTGACACAGGGGAACATGTATGGTACCATCTGCAGAGGTCAACAGCACATCACAAGGCCACAACCGTTACATGTGGACATACACACAGACCAACACACACACACACACACACACACACACACACACACACACACGAGGGTAAAGACCAGACCGCAGAATATTGGCAATTTCATGGTTACCACCAGCTACTATTTTTGTCTTAACAACTGCATATTATGTGTAAATGTATCAGTGGATTGCAACTGATTTTTTTGGAAAATGACACCCAAGGAAGGAAAAAGAAGGGGGGGAGGAATCCACTCATCCAAACAAAGAAGGAAGGAAGGAAGGAATCCACCCATTCATCCATCCAAAGAAGGAAGGAAGGAAGGAATCCACCCATTCATCCATCCAATGAAGGAAGGAAGGAAGGAATCCACCTATTCATCCATCCAATGAAGGAAGGAAGGAAGGAATCCACCCATTCATCCATCCAATGAAGGAAGGAAGGAAGGAATCCACCCATTCATCCATCCAATGAAGGAAGGAAGGAAGGAAGGAAGGAATCCACCTATTCATCCATCCAAAGAAGGAAGGAAGGTAGGAAGGATGAATGGAAGGAAGGAAGGAATCCACTCATCGAATTATCTTGCTTCCCGTGTTACTCGTTACTTTAGAGCAGGGCTGTCAAAGTTATTTTCACCGAGGGCCGACAGCATTATTCTACTTGAACGACTAAATGTGATTACTACTTAACATTTTGTAAAATAATTGTCTTCATACTTATCATTTATTCCATTTATAGATATTGTATATGCATTTACATACATGTGAAAATGTAAACATACTATAAACACATTGAATATGTTGCTACTCATAAAAAGTGGCATGTGTAATGAACTAGAGTTCATGGGCGATGTATCTATTTTTAGACAATCATACGCCTTTAGGCTCTTGCCGGCCACATAAAATGAACTTGCGTTTGACACATGTGCTTTAAACACTTTATAGTTCTTATTTCTCATGTTTACCTTTTGGACACTTTTTTAAATTGATCTACGAACCCCTGTATTTGTACTTGACAAACACTGTACTCTGGCAAATAACATTTATCTCATCTTATTTTATTTTAACTTCTCTGTTTGTCCGTCCATCCATGCATCCAACGTTCAGATGCCTCCCCTGATTAAATAGAAAACTGAATAGAGATTCCCAACAGAGAGAAAACACAACTCAAAGCTAACATTTTTTATTTGGTCAGTCATGGATGATTTCAGCCACAGATATACCAGTCAATTTGCTATGTATTTAGTCGACACTTAACCTATTAACCAGTCAGAGGAACTGTCTCCATGCCCCGGGTTTACTCTCAACACTGTAACAGCTTTACACTTTGATTCAGTGTCTTTTCAAGGGATTTTACAGCGAGACTGCTGAGAGCCACTCTGGCTCTCGGTGTCTAGATGCCACTGTACAATGTGGTCTGTCTGCCTGGGATCTGCGGAGGAATTCAACCTCTGCTGCTGGATCAACCTTGTGTTTGCATGGGCAAAGATAAGGACATTCAGTGCATTCCTGAGACTGAAGAGAGAAAGAGGGAGAGGCGCAGCAGAGCACAGTGTGGGATGGAGAGAGAGAGAGAGAGAGAGAGGAGGGGGAATGAGATGTCAAGCCAACATAAAAAACCTGTATCCATGAAAAAGCCAGCACAAAGTATAAACTCTGGGGTTTCCCCTCGACCATGTGCAGATCACTGAGAGCTGTGTCTTGCTCTATGGAAAAGTAACAGCTTTCTTTACACTGATTAATCACTGTAATCCCTGTGGGAGCGCAAGTGAAGCCTTCAGCATCATACCACTCTGTACAACCAGAATCTCACACTTTGGTAACATTTTCTCCACCTTTTTTGACAATCAAAACTTAAAAGGTGCAGTGTGTATGATGTGGTGACATCTAGAGGTCAAGTTGCATGTTGTATCCATCAGCTCACCCTCACCCTTCTGAACATGCAGGAGAATCTCTGGTCGACTTCAGTTGTCAATAAAACTCAAAAGCTGTTTAGAACGTCCACTTTTACCGCTGTAAAAACATGGCGGCCTCCAAAGAGAGCACCCACTCCTCATGTAAATATACAGTAATGGTCTCATTTTAGGGGAATAGAAAAAAATGAAATATTTTCCTGATTATAGCTTCATGTAAACGTCAGTATGTGACAATTGTTTAGTAATATTTTTTAGAAGTGACAAAAATGACCAAAATCGTACACACTGCAGCTTTAAAGGTATAGAAGGGAGAAGCATGGTAGCTTTTAGTCTTCAGTTTGTCCGTTATTGTGGACTGCACAGTCATGGTAGTACACCTCCATAGAGAAGACATGCTGCTTATGAAAATATAAGGGCTCAGGGTAATGGAAACAAAAGTTCATACAGTGAGACGATTATATTTATGTCATATTCATATTTATGTGGAAATAATTCCAAGTGTTGGTCCTGATTTCATCTACCTACAAAATGACCAACTATGACGTAACATACTGTAGGATCTGTTTGATCTGTCTGAGCTCCTACAGCAGGATCTGTGTGTGAGCGCTGGTGTGAACAGAGACCACCGACAGCATCACTCTATGGGTGCGCGCGCACACACACGTCTGCCAATAACGACTGCATCCTCACTGCTGTGTGTGTGTGTGTGTGTGTGGGGGGGGGGGCTGCCAACACTATACAGCCTCCTCCTCCAGAGCTGCAGCTGTGACATCAACTTGTCTTGTCTGCCTCTTACACAACCCACACATTCTCCTTCACATACTCGGCCTTTTCCTCTTCCCCCCTTCTCTAATTCAAGATCCATCTGTTTTGTGATATAGATTTTTCGTACATTACCGTCCTGTGAAGACTGTAGCTCTGTGTTTAAAGGTGTAGTGTGTAAGATTTGGTAACATCTATTGGAGAACTTGCATGTTGTATTCTTCACCGCAGTCTTCCCTTTTTGAGCAAGCAGGAGAACTTATGGTGGCCCTCTGTTGCCAGTATAGCTCAGAGGATGTTTAGTATGCCCGCTCTGGGTTACTGTAAAAACATGGCAGCCCCCAGAGAGGAAACCCACTCCCGACACCGGGCACCTTTAAACAGAGTAGACGTATGTAGATGAGCAGCGCCGATCAGCTTCATCAACATTCTTTGTTTAAAGAATGAGTGTGGCTGCAACTAAAATCCCAAATGAGCAGAGTCTATCCCTTCCTAGGGTTGAAGAATAAACTAGAAGAGCCAGCTTGTATTGGTACGTTCCACCAGTCACATTGCAGGAAACACATTCACAGTGTTCCCTTCTTTCCCCAAGTCATGCTGCGAACAGACAGCGTTGATGCAGAACATCATGTCACAATGTAGTTGACCCGTGATCGGCACTTCTTTCTTTCCCTATAAGACATTAGAATTAATTATTGATCTCAACACATTTCGGGTGGTTACAATGATTAATGACCTTTATTCAGTCAAGTGTAAGTAGTTCATTTTTGAGACTAAGTGAAGCTTTGCCCCAAGAGAATGTCTCTGAGCTACTGAGTTCACGAGGTGACACATGGACACAAAGGAACCTCAAACACTTCCGTCTTGAGAAAAGGCCAATGAGTTGATGCGTTCAAATGAGGAGAATGCTGGGAGGAGAAACAAAACAAAAAAGACGAGCAGGTGGCGATGCTAGAGAGGGAGATTTTCCTTTTACACTCAATTAGCTGCATTTTAATAATAAACCAAAAAGTCTACCGTAGTGACACAAGGTAATAACAGAAAATCCATAGTTCATGTAGTTGGTGTTTGTGTTTTGCCATGGTCAGTTAGCATATGTAAACAAACTTTACATTAGCATTGCAGGGCATCATCGCCACCTACCGATAAGGAGGCTGAATAGATGGAACGCCGATGCATTAAAAATCCTCTTCAAAATAAGAGCATAGGGACTTTTTCCTTAACTTTTTGCCCAGTCAAAAGCCCGCGAACCCACTGAGAACAGTTCTGCGACCCACCAGTTGAGAATCACTGATCTAGAGAGTGAGGCCAATGTAGATGTACCTGAAACATGTAACCTATAGAATGGCTAACAGAGGGGAACTTCACTGGTAGCAAAAACAGGTCGGTATCTGTAGAAAGCCTAAAGCCTCTTTCAAATTAAAATGAGCTCATATGCATTTCTGTCAAAAAGTAGTAAGTAAATCTCCTCTGTGACACTTCTAGTTGGAGAGCAGCTTTCAACCAGGGCCTTAGTTCCTCTTATCCTCTCGGTCCTCTGTTTCAGAGGAATGCAGCTCGGTGCAGAGTAGAGCTGGGTTTCGGTTTCAAGGTCCTGTCGGCCGGTAAGGCAAAGGGCTCAATAAAACGGCAAACTGGGAGGAGTCGTGTACACTGAGAACATATTGCAAACACAAATAATAAACAACTAACATGTGAAAAAGACGAAACCGCAGTTTTAAAAAGTAAACTTCTACAACGATTCCTTGTCCCATTTTTTACTATATTCTTTAGTCAGAGCAGTTCATTTCAATATTTATTCAGCGGCGTATTATTCTGTGTGTGTGATATAAACCTGTTGCCACAACAGCTGAGAAAGGTGACCCAGCCAGGACACAGGACTTTCAGCCGAACTCTCTCTCTCCCGTCCCCTCCCTCACACCAACACACGAGCCAGTCATACATTCAGTCGGCCATAGTCAGCCGGTCATGAGACTGAGTGAGTGTGAGCAGGAGGAAGCTCGATCATTGTTTGACTAAGGATATAGCTTGGGGGCTCTGAGGTCACAGCACAACAAATAGGCCCCATGATGAATTGTATTTCCTGCAAGGCAGAGGAAGGAACGAAGAGAGTTTTTACTCCAGTTCTGATACTGAAACAGAGTTGAAAAGTATGATCAGGATGAGCCCAAAAGAGGAAGATCCAACAGCTTTGTTTGGGGAATTTTACATTTGTTACTTTACAACATTGCTGCCAGTCAAAAGAAACAAACAACATTATGTGCTATGCTATGCTATGCTATGCTATGGCATTAGCGGATAGGACAATGCCTTTATGATTCCTTGAGCTTGTTTTTATCATTGTAATAAAATGTAAAATAGTGACTCTACAATCAGAAAATCAACAAGAGTGACTAACAGTCCCTTTAACAGCTCTTAAGTAACGGTTATATTCACTTAAAGGTGCAGTGTGTAACATTTGGTGATATCTACTGGTGAAGTTGCACATTGGATCCATCACCTCACCCCGCCCATTCAAGCATGCAGGAGAACCTATGGTGGCCCTGGGTTGTCATTATAGATGGTAAATGGTCTGTATTTATATTGCGCTTGATCAAGTCTTGAGGACTTCTGAAAGCGCTTTACAGTACAGTTTACATTCACCCAGTCTCTCAAACATTCATACTGCATCTATTTGCAGCACTTTTGTATCCATGAGACAATGTGGGGTTCAGTGTCTTGCCCAGGGACACTTCACCATATGGAACGGGGGGGATCAAACCCCCAATCTTCTGGTCAGAGGACAGCTCCTCTAACCCCCTCATCCACAGCTGCCCGATGGACTCAAAAGATGTTTAGTACATCCACTCTGGGCTACTGTAAAAACATGGCAGCCCCCACAGGGGGCTCCTGATGTAAATATACATTGAAGGACTCATTTTAGGGTTGTGTGAAAAGCAAGTTATACGTATGCGTGATTATATATTTGTAAAAATATCAATATAATTGTTTCGTAACTCTGTTTCTACAGATACAGCAGTGACATAAAATGAGGGAAATCGTACACAGAGCACCTTTAAGCAGCCCCAGCCTTGTTTATCTCCATCAGAGTGACAGTTTTCAGAGCTCCAGAGCTCCAGGGCTGTAGCTCCTCTGCCAGCAGTCACACCCTCCCCCTCTTAAGTGACTCTTTCCTGGTCTCGCTGCCATCAGAGCTATCGAGCGATCTTTAGCTCTGTGGTAACCCTCCCAGTTTAAAATGGAGTTCCTCGCAGCTGAAACACTAGATAAGTTGAATAAATCCTTGAACTGAATTCCCTGTGATCTCACTCAATGAGTTGCTGCGCACAAACACATGCCAAAAAATGGGACAGATAGAAACTGAGCACATTTATCGAGTTCTTTTTTTCCTGTAGCAAAAGAATATGATCGGTAAATGAGTAAAAATAACAGATTACTTTTTTGGAAAAAGCAACTGAGTACTTAAATAAGGATAGAATGTCTTGCATTACTGCTTATCCAACATAAATCCACTACTTATTACATTATTAACAGTCTGTCAGTGAACTCTTCTGATAAATGTTTTGGAATTGGAACCGGTTCGAGTATATTACTCTGGACATTACTCTGAACTCTTCTTGGACAGATGGCTTTTGGATCACATGGTGAATTTGCCACCTGACAGAAAGCTGACTTCTCCAATCACTGGTAACTTTTAAGTTTTCAAACTGACTTTACTGAGTCACTTTGAAAACGCAATGTTTCTCTGCTTATGCGGCTTTAACACCTGTTGTGGAATTTGGCAGTATAGGTTCACTTAAAACTAGACGTATCTATTAGCTGCCCAATAATATCAGCCCAACATCAGCATTTGACGGAAATATTAGAATGAATATTTATGTTCATCCATATACAGTGAGTTTTGGATTTTCATTTCACCGAACATGAAATGCAAAAAATGTTTCCCATATTCCTATAGACACCATTATATGTTTTTATATGTTTTTATTCAATCAAGTGTATTTACACGTACTTGAGGGAATTTGTATTTCGTTGTTTGTAGACTATGTTATGATCTAATTGTACTTAAAAGAAGCTTCAGTTATATTTCTATGTTAAATAGGACAATGAGGGATTATTGTATATGATAGACTGGAGCATGTCTGTGTTTTTTCTCTGTCCATACTTTCAGATCCAAACATAGAATTTCACCTGCAACTGTGGTAACTCTTTGAGTAACATATTCCTAATGATACTGCCAACGGCATGAGTCATTTGATAAACTTGAACTGGAGGAAGAGGAGACGGGGGCAAACGTAGTTGTTGACAAAGTTGATTCATCTAATTCTAATGTAATTAATGGAGGTAGTGAAGAGAAAGGACATGAATGAAAACAGCATGTGCAGAGGGCCCCAAAGACCCAACAAGTAAAAGCAGCAAATACGAGTAAGAAAAGTCAGAAGAAGGTGGTCCGAGTACATGTTACATAACTAGGACATTATGTCTCGATGTATATAGACCTGCCCGGCTGAATGCATGTGTTTTAGGCAGGGGGACGGACAGACTGCATGAGCGGAAGAGGGGAGGCCCGAGGAGAGGTTGGTCAGAAGCAGGGGGGGGGGGGCAGGGGCAAGGGTAGTGAGTTTCCTGTCCCCCCTCCTTCTACTCGCAGAGAGGTCAGAAAGGTCACCAATGAGACCCCCCCCACCCCCACCCATCACCTACACCACCTCAAATAATTCTGGTGTACAGGAAGTGAAAACCCTTACTCGCTGGATATACTTTCTTAACGAGACATCCATGGTGGAATGTTTTCCTCCCTCCTTTTCCTTCTTTCCCTCTCTCTCTCTCTCTCTCTCTCTCACACACACACACACACACACACACACACTTCCTGGAGACTTTGTACTCAACATTTCCACGTCGAGTGGATGACGTGATGATGTAAGATAAAAAAGAATAAGTTCCAAGTGCTTTCTACTGCACTTGTCATCGTTCTACACATATCTTCATGGTCAAATCTAAACTGTTTTTGAATATATTCTTTGTAAAATGAAAGATTTGGGAATAATGCTCTGTTTTCAAATAAAAAAGGACATAAAAGGGGTAACATGGCCCTGTCTATATCTGCAGCAGCGATAGACACAAAGCAAAAACAGTTGAAGAATATGCAAAAACTGTTGCCTCATACTGTGAATACAAACAGTCTACAAAAAATCTCATCAAAAATGCGGCCACTGCTCAAACACATGAGGTAGGGTTGTCTGAAATCATTGCACACATTTAAAGCTACCTTCTGTTACAACTTCTTACTGAATTTTACATTTGAAATATTTCACATCATTTTAAGCATTTATGAAAATACGAGCATGAGAAAATGTTTTCAACTGTTCACAGTGCAGAGGTAAGTAAAACGCCTGTTCCCTCTTTTGTATAACGTAAAGAATAAATGTATTTATTCATATATGAATGAATATTGCTGTGGTTAGAGTTACTTTATTTTGTATCTGTGTTTATGACATAATGCACCAAGTTATAATAGTCTGATACTGCAGGTGACTGAGTCATTGCACGATCCAGTGCTTATTAAGTCCAGCCTGTCGGATGCGCTGATTGTACAGTCTGACATTACAGTCAGACTCTAAACACTTTACATGATCACGTTTTGCTTTGTGACATTGTTGATTGTATCCGCCCTTTATTTTGGCCGATATATAAAGATACAACACAGGGGATTGAAATGTCTGAAGGTAGCTAATGCCCTAAGATCCAAATACTGACACTACCCTTTCTGCCCCATTTGAAATCATCATTATAGAAGTTTTGTCTCCCTCTCCTGGCACATGGACACTCGCATGAGTGTTTGTCTGCCTGTCTGACATGACTATGTGGAGCGGTCTGCTTTTGCTCTGGGAAGGGGAGCGCTTCACTGCGCTCTCTCAACATGTTTCTGTGAGTGTGTGATGCAGTGAGGCCTTATAAGGACGTATGGCTTCACCACAGTTATAAGCAGGAGAAAAAAAACAAAGGAAGGGAACTGAAAAAAGGGGGAACAGGAAATGAGGGAGTCACTGAACAGGGAGCCAACGCAGAAGTAGAGAGGGGAAGAGTTCGGGTTAGTGAGAGCGGCTGCATGCGCTCCTCTAATTCATTCCTCACTGTTGCTCTCACTCCCTTAAACCTTGCCCTCTTCTCTCATTCCCCTCTACTTCACTCTCTCACCCTCCCCCATTCTTCACGATAGATGGACATTTTCTTCCATCTGGAAAGAGAAAAGTGTGTGTGTGTGTGTCTATTCAATCACATCACAATATTACACATTAAAAACCATTTTGATGGATTAATCTGTAATTGTTTTTTCAATCAAGTAGTAAAGTGACTTTTATGATGTTCAATGTAAATATCTGCAGCAGCACGCATCACTGAAAACGTATTTTCTACAAATATCACAGTTCATTCTGGCATTTTCCTCTGAAACCTCCTGACATCTCGTTCCTACTTGATCTTGACCTTTTTGCTCCCACCCTGACTTCATTTCTGAGATGCCGTAATAAAAAAGATACATTTATATCATGTACATGAAAAGGGCAAAGGATGTGAAGCCCTGTGATACCAATTGTGAGTGTGGACTAAATCAAATGTGATTGTGATCTATCAGATGGACTGATTGAGGGGCACTGAAATGAACACTGCCAATGATCCATTTCAACTAAAGTGTAGAAAGTGTAGTTTGGTTTTGACTGAGGTAAGAGGACAGATAACGCAATTTTTGAGCTTCTTCTTTTGTCTACCGTCCTCTGACAATTTCGATGTGATCCTCTACTCTTGTACTTGGCCTTAGAGGGCATGTGTCAAACTTGTGGCCCGTGATCATTTTATGTGGCCCACGAGCGCTTATATGATTGTCTAAAAATACAAGTGGAAGGCAAACGTTGCCCATGAACACTAGTTACTAATGACCACTTTTTATGTGTAGCAATATGTTCAGTGAATTTACAGTCTGTTTACATTTTCACATGTGACACGTTTGTAAGTTGAATAAATGATAATCAAGTACGAAGACAGTTATTTTACAATATGTTGCGTCGTAATTACATTTAGTAGCACAATGACAACCGCCCCCTTGAGAGCGAGTCTACGAGGGACGGCAGGAGCTCAGCTCGTCACCGGAGGATCGCTGGTTCAAATCCCAGACGAACCGAGTGTGGAAGTTGGACTTGTAGCTGGAAAGGTGCCAGCCCCTCTTCCTGGGCACTGCTGAAGTGCTCTTGAGCAAGGCACCAAAGCTCCAACTGCTAATGACACCCCTCACTCTAACGTCTCTCTCCCAGCATACATTGTGATTGGGTGTGTATGGTACAACATGTCAAACAAAGCGTGTAAATAAATAATAGAATGAAAAAAATGAATTCCCCTGAGTGGGATTAATAAAGATAATCTTCTTCTTCATGATGCTGAATGCATAATGAGTTTGACAGAGCATGCGCACAATAAGCCCTACAGATTGTTCAACCTGGATATAGATATGTATTATACATACCTATAAGCTGATCAACCTCAAAACATGTATGCAGATCTTTTTCTCAATGGAAAAACTCATTTTGGACCACAGCATCACTGTTTTGCCACCATCTCATCTCTTTTTTGCTTCAAAGCTACTACCCAGATCAAATCATACATGGAGAGTGTCTGCAGCAGGGAGAATACTATGAGTTCTCCCACACACGTGAAGGAAGGATGAGGAGGTGTATTACGGTGCAACATGCTCTTTCATCACTAGATATCAGCAAGTCCTGCACAATGAAACACTGAAGTAAAATGAGATACGACTGGGGTCCATTCGCAATGTAGCACAGACGCTTACATTTACTACACACACACACACACACACACACACACACACACAGCAGTGAGACCACTTACTGTACCTTAATGTCAAAGTTGCAGTCAAGCCGCTTGATGAGGACAATGAAGGCTCCAGTCAAGTTGTCCCTCGGAGGGGGCTCGATAGGCTCGCATGCATTTTCTGGCCTTGCACCGATCAGGAAGCCCTGAAAGGATGACAGCAATCGACATGAGTGGTTCACTTTCAGGCAAATGTACTTTGGAAGTTCAACTGGTGTGAGGAAAAAATGCAGCAAAGTATTTCAAGAGTCTAGCTCTTAAATTACACACCGTAAGTTTTTCATAACTTTGTTTATCAGATAAAAAAAATGACCAGACCAGAAACACAGATCAAACAATAATCCTGATAAACCTTTATATCATATAGAGTAGAGCTCTTGGTTGACAGTGATTGAGTTTCTGCATCAGACCTTTCTTCCTTCAAGGGGACCTCAGGGCTTTCTATTTGTTGTTGCTCTTTGAAAAATAATCATTATTTTTTGTCTGAAAAACAGCAACATATTTTATAAACAAAACTTTCAAAAAATCCAAAATATCTTCCTTGAGAAAAAGGCAAAGGACAAATAATCATGGCACTTTGATATGAACGAGGTCTTCAGAAACCCACCCGGACATGTTTGATACATAATTTGATCTGGAATTGTCCCGCGGACCGTTGGGATGTTCACAGCCACACAGGTAAAGATTACAACCAATACCAGCTCGTCATCTTGCAGAGAATATATGTGGATTAAAGTCTACAAATCTGTTTGCCCTGTGTGTCTTCCATGATTGGTCAGAATTTTGAAGAAGGCGTGGTTATTGTTAATGACTTAGATTAACACTAACCACGTGGGATGTTAACTGCAGTGGGCGGGCCTCTTAAGACTTCCCAGGAGAACGGCTACTCTCATTTCTAAGTAGGAAATGTCCTCCCAGAAGGGACTTTGTTTGTTACCAGGGCCAAAAAACCTTGTTATAAAGACCGAGGGACAACCTCCAGAGCAGGCGGATGAAGCACAAAAGGCAGTGAAAAAAGGTGCAGTTCATAGGGTGACCACTGGGAGTAAACCCCCATAGACTCCCATGTTTAAATGCTCAACTTCTGATCTTTAAAGCCTGATACAAACTTTGGTTTTGGTCTCAATCAAACTGCATGGGGGGGGGGGGGGGGGGGGGGGGCAAAGACACTCATTTATTTTGTCGTTTTACACGCACACACACACACACACAAAGAGATGTCAATCCAAGAGTTTATATTGTTGTAGCACACAGATTGATTCACAAACTGCTTCTGACCCACACATGGAGATCGGTGAAATTGTAAATTGGAGAGGAGACACATGTGAGGGAGGAATCCCCCTTTGTCTCCTCTGCCCTCATCCCTGAATACCTCCTCCTCCTCCTCCTCCTCCTCTACAGTCAGGCCTTCCCTGGAGGCAGAATGACATCATTGTGCCACTGCCTCACTTTCCTATTTCTCCTCCTCCACATTTTGAAAACAGTGGAAAGAGAGCCCTCTGTTGGGTAAAAACCATGAGAGGAAAAACCCACCAGCTGCCAGAACTGCAGAGGTAACAGGACAATGAAAAACAGGAAATGACTGAGGAAGGAGGGGACCCTGGGAAACAGAAGGAGAGGAAATGAAAATGGAGTCTGTGCAAAAACAGATGCAGAACGACTATTTTCTCCTGAAAACAAATTGCTCTGTTCTGCCAGAATTGAAATGACAACCACAGCTTAATATAGGGTTTTTGCGTTAACATTTAAAATCCTGTTTACGTGATCTTACGGGTGTAGTGTGTACAATTTGGTGACATCTAGAGGTGAAGTTGCCTGTTGTATCCATCACCTCACCCTCACATTCCTGGGCATGTAGGAGAAGCTATGGTCGATTTCCATTGTCATTCAAACTAAAGATCTTTACACACTGGGCCACTGTAAAACATGGAGGCCCCTGTAGAGAGGAGCCGCTCCCCATGTAAATATACATCCTCAGCTTCTTTTAAGGGTAATGTTATTGTTAATAAATGAAAAAGTCAGTATGCAAGTGTTTTGAAATATTTAGGAGAAGAGACCAGTAGGTAAAAGTGTGACATTTGTGACAGATTCACGAGTAATTAACTTACTCAATGTACAATAATCACTAGTGAGTATCGTTGTTTCATATCTAAGAACGAGGCACTAACATGAAAGCCCCGAGCACTGAAATCTCATCTTTGTTTCTTAACAAGAAAGATATATCGACAAGACAATGCCCCCCCCCCCAACGGCACCACCCGCCCCCCTGGAAGATCAAGATAATTAAATAAATTATTTTTCTGTACAGCGTCAGATCACTATAGAGGTCATTTAAGCTTACCTTTCCTTTGTAGAACAGGTCTGTACCTTGCTCTTTATTAAACCAACTCAAATACATGTTATTTGTCTTATTTACACGTCAACATGTCATTTCTGTCTCTAAATCGTCGCGGTTCTATTTCTCCTCTGCTCTGTTACACAGCAGAGCCTCGATCCACACACACACGCACACAAAGACACAAATGCGCTCGTTCACGTGAACTCTCTCCCAGTGGACAGAGAGCGCACGTCAGAAAGCAATAGTTCAGTTCTGATCATGACTGTAGTCGTTGAAAGAAACACATGACTTCTACTCCTCTAAGTCTTTGTGTCAGTCCGTCTGTTTGCCCCGCCCCCTCCGAGAGCAGCGTGGGAGTGTTTATTCTGCGCATGTGAGAACCTCCAGCTAGCTCAGACCCTGACTGGCGATGTCAGAGCTAGCTAAAGTTGTTCATCAGGCTGGAGAGTGTAAGTGGCTGTAGTTGCTTTGGTACGTTTTTTTGTGAGCTGTAGTTGCGTTTCAAAACGATCACAGATTGTTGCTGCTGTGTCGGAGCAGTTTACCTGGCAGGAGACATTGCCAACACCCATTAACGTTCATACGGCTCAGGCTCAATAACATTCAGCAATAACATACTTCATACACCTCATAATAATGCAATCTTCCAAAGCACAATCCTGGTCAACTCACGATAAAACCAACTGCAGGCTAATACAGGCAACCAAATTAGTGACAGCTTGGTCCCTCAATCACTTTTTAAATGTTCTTTACAACAAAAAAGTTGTCAAACGCAACTTTAAATGTAATAACTTGATTGTCACAAAAACAGTTGAAAGCCTTCAAAACTCACCTTCAGTCCATCACTGGGGAGACGGTAGCCAAACCGAGCAGGGAGGTCATCGAAGTTTTCCGTTTTGTTATCAAATGAATACTGAAAGATGGAAAAAATGTAGTGAATTAATGAACAGACTCTGATCATCAATCCAAATCCACTGTTTGGCAAAGCAATGGATTTAGTGATTTTGAAAACATGGGGCCATGAAGACGATAATACATAGAACACTGGTGTGAGCTTTTGACCAAGTTGTCACTGCAAACGGTGGAACACATAAAAAGTTCTTTGTAGTTTGAGAAATGACTCACAGCAGCGATATCAGCTTCCACAGGCAACAGGTTGAGGAAGGCAAAGAGCTGCACTGTGAAGATGGTGTAGATCTGTGTTGCCGACAGCATCAACATTCCCAGGGACAGCAGCATCTTGGCATCCCGTTAAAATTCCAGGTCGCTATACCTCTCACTCATAGACATACAACACACGACGTAAACACACACACACACACTCACACACGAGCTGAAGAGCAGTGGAATCCCAGGGCACCGCCCTGCTGCTTCTGTCGCACCTAAAAAAGATGCAAGAGCTTTTGTAAATGGCAATTCTTTATTCATTTGTACATTGATCTGCCAACTTTCTCTTTTTCTAAAATTGAGATTCTCAATGTGATACCCCCCCCCCCCCCCCCCCCCCCCCCCCCCCCCTTCGCACCCCCCCCCACAAGGTCCTAACGTTTAATAATGTTTTCACATGGGTAAATATATCTGAGTTTGCTGCAAAATTAATCTCTCTCAGCAAAGAAAACATTGCATTGTTCAGCAATCGTGGCATTCATACTGCATTTTCTGCAGTGTGAAGACTTCGGGTTCACATTGGTATTTTCTGGGTAATGCAAAAAAGTGTAGAGGTACATCATCATGAGAATAATGTTGGGGAGGATGAGAGTAATTCATATGTTTTTGCACACATTTTAAGAACATATTTACTCTCATTTTGAGAGGTAAAAAAAGCTTAAAGCTGATAATCAAGAATCTGCTCAAACCAATGTGTTTCTGAAATGAGAAACCATTTAGTCGTGTGCAGGGTTCGAAGATGGAACACTCAGTTTTGAAGAGTGGCAGTTAGCTTTGCCAGCTGGCCATCAGGACACTTCTGTTTCCATCTCGGGAGAGTTCAACTTTATTAACACAATTTGGATATGTTTTACAGGAAGATGAAAAATGTCACAGAGGATGAGAACCTCACTGAGGTAGATGTGTGTGTTTTTTTTTTAAATTATGTCATTTCAAAATATTACTCTAATGATGTTGTTTTATGATTACTTGATTTCTGACTTGCTACATGTGATAAACAAAATGCATGTTATTTTAGTGAAGATTGTAATGATAATGATCATTTCATCTCAAAATGTTCTAAAAATCAATCATATGAATACATTGAATTCCATTTTTTATGATAGTGTATAGTTTGTTTCAAAAAGGTCATGGGCACTGAATGCAATGTTTCTCCTACTATTCTATCAGGGGGCGCCCCAAGTTCATTTGATTTCATTTTGTTTTCTATATCACATACGTCAGAGTCAAGGCCCGAGGGCCAAATCAGGCCCGCGAGAGGGTTTTCTATGGCCCCCAGGATGATATTGATTTATTATTAGAACCGGCCCGCAGGCAGCAGCAAGCCAGCAGCCCGCAGATGTTTTACACGCACCAATACTACATTTCCCACAATGCAACGGTGACGCACCGAGCGGGGGGCGCCTTCATTTCATTATTTATCAGCAGTCATTAGCTTAACAGCAAAACTTAACTTTCAGATACCCATCAAAAATGGCAAAACGGAAGGTGGACACTGAGAACCGGGGATTTCAAACAAGGTGGGAGTCGGAGTACATGTTCACGGAGCTCGCTGGAAAACCCGTGTGTCTTTTGTGCGGAGAAAGTGTGGCGGAAATGAAAGAGTATAATCTGAGACGGCATCATGAAACGAAACACGCGGACAAATACAAGAATATGGACGTGGAACAAAGGCTACAGAAGGTTGAGGAATTAAAACGAGGCCTCAAATCTCAACAGGCTGTGTTCAGAAAAGCCAAATCACAAAGCGAGGCTGCTGTCAAGGCCAGTTTGATTTTGGCAGAAGAGATGGTGAAATCAGCCCGGCCATTTACAGAGGGGGATTTCATCCAAAACTGTACGCTTAAAGTTTGTGACGAAGTTTGCCCAGACAAAAGGCAAGTCTTTGTAAACGTGAGCCTGAGCAGAAACACCGTTGCTGAGCGAGTCGACCAGTTGTCCATCAATCTAAAAGAGCAGCTTGTGAAAAAGGGAAAAGATTTCATCGCATATTCCCTGGCTGTGGATGAGAGCACCGACATTTCTGACATTGCCCAGTTGTTAATTTTCATCCGGGGAGTGGACCCCCGCCTAAACGTGACAGAGGAGTTTTGGGCGTTACGTCCTATGCATGGCACAACTACAGGACATGATTTGTATGAAGAGGTGTCAAGATGTATATATGAGATGGAGCTGCCTTGGGAAAAACTCGTGGCTTTGACAACAGACGGAGCACCTGCGATGTGTGGACACGGGAGTGGACCGGTGGCGAGGATACGGGAGAAGATGCAGGAGGAAAACGTCAGAGATGAGCTGACAGCTTATCATTGTATCATACACCAGGAAGCGTTGTGTGGAAAAGCCTTGAAAATGGAACATGTAATGAGCAGCATCACGCACGCAGTCAACTTGATCAGAGCCAAAGGTTTCAATCAGCGCCAGTTCAAGGCATTTCTGAGCGAGTTGGAAACGGAGCACGGTGACTTGCCGTATCACACTGAGGTGCGATGGCTAAGCCGAGGAAAGGTGCTACAAAGATGTTTCGAGCTTCGTGAGGAGATTTGTCTGTTCTCGGACAGCAAAGGTAAAGACACAACACGACTCCGAGACGAAAGGTTTTTGTGTGAAATGGCTTTTCTGTGTGACATGACGAGTCATCTGAATGCTATGAACTTGCAGCTGCAGGGTGGGGGTCGTGTCATCTCTGATATGTACAGTGCAGTGAAGGCGTTTCAAACCAAACTGATTCTGTGGGAGGCACAGATGCGGAAAGAAAACTTGAGCCACTTTCCTCGCTGCCATACCACGAAAGAGAAGCTCTCTAGCGGTGTGTTCCCGAGCGCAGTTTGCTGATCAAATGAGTGAACTGGCCGCTGACTTCCGACGCCGATTTGCTGACTTTGAAGCACAAAAAAGCAGGCTCGAACTGCTCAGTAATCCATTTGCAGTTGATGTGGAAAGCTCACCACCAAATCTCCAAATGGAGTTGATTGAGCTCCAATGCAGTGATGCACTGAAGGCAAAAAAAAGTAGCGAAACTTTTTATTTGGCCCTCCGTCCATTTGACTTTGACACCCCTGTTCTATATAGTGCCAGATCACAACAGACCTAATTTAAGGTTACCTTTCCTATAGAACAGATCCATACCTTGTTCCTTCGTGAAATAATCTAAAAACCCCTTCTGTTATTGATCATATTTATACGTCATCATGTCATTTCTGTTAGTCAACCGGCCTTCTCTCTTTGTTCTTCAATGGTTAAGTTCTAGTAATAGTCTCGACTCATAATCAGAGCGTTTATCTCTCCTGGTTGCTGTGTCTTGTGTTTGTGATAATAACCTGATGTGTGTATGTTGATTAAGTCAGTATTAAGACTACCACGCAGGTTTAGATAAGATGTGGATGGAGGGGCTGAGGAAGACTGACGCTAACACATGAAGGAATCATGGTCTCTGTCTGCGGGTGCGAGTGGGCTCACCTCTGTGTCCACACTCGTGTCTGTCTGTGTGTGTGTGCATCGGGCGGAACTCAGCTGTGCGCGATACAGGGGGCAAAGGGCTATTGGAAACGCGCTATCATGTAGAGGCAGAAATTAAATGCCGTTGGTTAGTAAGATAAATAACATATGCTTTTTTTAGTTTGTTTAATAAAGGAAAAAGGACGAGTTCTCTAAAAAGGTAACCTTGAATGAGGTCTGTCGTGATCTTGCGCTATATATAAAATAAAATCAACTTGACCCTCAAGGGCTGCCCCCCCTTCCCAAACTGTAAACCGAGGGGAAACACTGCTGCCTCATAAAGACCAATAAAGGGAACAATGCAAGTAACATTTTACTTTTTTAGATGCACTAAAACATGCACATGACATTTGAGACCAAAGATCAGTGAATCTTTGCAAGAAAAATAATGTCACAAGGAAATATGAGGTCATTTTGTTTGACATAAAAAATGAAAATTTAAAATAAATGTTTGAAAATGGCCTGGGCAATCAAGAAAATCATTTTCTTATTAATCAATACATAATTATCATATCTACACATTTACATTATATACTTGTAATGTAATTAAGTATGTCTTACTTAGCATGGCTTTTAATACATGGTAACGACATGATATTTTTTAACCTTGTTTTTGACCCTTTCCAGGTTTCCTTTTTGTTTTAATTCTGTTAATCTTTCATTCATTTATTTAGAATGGCTTTTTATATCGTCCAGCTTTTTTGTTTTGTGTTTTTTATGATTATATGCTATGTTGTTTTTATTCATGTTACTCTCAGTGTAAATGTAAGGCACTTTGGTAACTACGGATCAGTTTGTTTATCAAAACAAAAACTTGACAGGAAACCACCATGCAACATTTCAAAATATAGATTTATGTAAAACCTTTGTATTAATTATCTTTTAGAAATGATATGCAATTAGTTATTGATAGTATAATGACCCAGTATTCATTAACAAACCATGTTTCTAACAATCATTCAATAGATTAAGGGACTGATTATCACCGCTTTGCAATCAAACAGTGGTGCTCAGTGATATGCAGGAGTATACAATCAAAAACGATAACGCTACTACACTACTACGGTTAGGCAAACTGCAGCGTGGTTCTGCTGTTTATTCTAGATTCAACAGAAGTTCATGTCAAAAGAAAAACATTGAAAAGGAAGGAAAAAAAACGAATTTAGATTAATACATGATTCAAGGTTTCCAGAGGTGTCAAACTCATTTAAGTTCAGGGGCATGCAGCCTAATTTAACCTTAAAGGGGACCTATTGGGGTTTTCCTCACTTTTGGAGTTAAACACATTGTTATGGTGTAGAAGTATCACTAATACGATGGTCGAAACCGTATAAAATGACCTAAACACATGTTTGAGTAATTAAAGAAAAACGGTGGCAGCTTCAGCAGGAGAAGTCAAAGGTGCGCTTTGCAACACAGAGACGTTAATGACGTCATTAAATGAAGTGGGTGTGTGTATCTGCACCAGAGGTT
>JAFBJT010108340.1:19401-70425 GCA_016785325.1 Chascanopsetta lugubris
ATGTTTTTTTTTTTTTTTTTTTTTCTAAAACCAGAATTAAAACTATTTCAGTGATTTTTGAACCTGGATCATCCTCAGCTGTGAGCTTCAAGTTTCAGGTTTAATGCCCCGACCTCATCGTGTCATCAGTGTCATCAAACTTCTGGTGAGTGTGGGCGGGGCTTCATGATTGGTTCCACTTTGACTTTATATGTATATGGATTGATGTATAGCTGAATGGATGGATGGATGGTTTGGTGGGTGTAGGTGAGTGGATAGATGGATAGAGAGATAGATGGGTGGATGACATGGCAGGGATAGATAGAAAGATAGATAGACAGATAGATAGAAAGATACATAGAAAGATACAGATTCTTCACAATGTTAATCTTTACATACAGTGCATTGTGCATCGTGACATCTAGTGGTAAAGTTGCATGCTGCAGCTGAATACCCCCCCCCCCCCCCCCCCACACACACACACACACACACCATAGCATATAAGAGAACCTTAAGTAGTCTTCAGTCATCATTACAGCTCCCTATTAAATCAGCATAATTACTTTATATTCAGTTCCTGCCGATCATTTCCACTTATACCTCACATAGTTGATCTTTCCCTTTTCAAGATAAGACACCAGGTAAAGTTATGGTTGGATGGGTTACGGTAAAGTCACGAGCTACATGATTAGTGACCATGAATGATATCAGAGCAGCTTCTATAAACGGGAGAGTTACAGAGCAGAAACAGTCCAGTAGTAACAAATGTGTCCACTAGGTGTCACTGTGTGGTCATACACAGCTTCATTTCCATGTGTCAAAATTTCATCAGAGTGAGTGGGAGCCTCCTCTTCTCCTCTCAGCTGGACAGCAGCCAGCCATCACATGGAAGTATTAATGTTTTTGATTATTCCAGCAAACTTATACTTATATACTCATACAACATGTACAGTTCAGCTAAACCTCCTCTGGAGACGCCGCTCTGTGCGTGAAGGTTCCGACTTAGATGAACTTTTCAGTAGGCCGCTCACGTTTTCCTTTCTCTGGAGAATAATTACAAAGATGGCGATCATTGAAAAACGTGCTGTGGATCTGTGGCTCTTAACAGTGACTGTGCAAGTATGCGTAAGAGAGCTAGTGTATCATTTTAGATGCAGCAGGTTCCAACCTGAACCATTTGTTTGTGCATTTAAAGGAACAGTTCATATATTTGGGGGAGTGATAAAGTACCCATTCATCAAGTATGTATAGACTTTTTAGCTCCATTCTTTGCCCGAGTGTCTCGGACAAAGAGGCAACAATTGGGACAAGAGAGAGATTCTATTCTTATAGGGTACGGCACAGATCAAATATATGGCATCTTTCAGAATTATTAACTGGAACCCAACTTCAAAAACACCCAAACTATCCCTTTAAAGGTCCAGTGTATAAGACTTATATAAAACTATGGAAATGTAAGATGAAATTATGATAGTAATGTTGTCTGAATGAATAATAATATATGAAATAAAATGGGCCCTGTCTATATATGAGAAGCAAGTCCTCTCTATGGAGGCGGCCATATTGCTCCACCATGTTTTACAGTAGCCCAGAATGGACAGACGAAGCCCCTTTTGAGTTGTAATGATAACCAAAGGCTACATCAGGTTCTCCCGCATCAGAGGTGTCAAACATAGGGCCCGTGGGCCAGAACAGGCCCGACAGAGGGTCCAATCCAGCCCATGGGATGATTTTACAAAATGGAAAAAAAAAGTTGGTAATAATGGGATGAGACATTTTCATTGGAATCCAATACTTAAGTTCTTTCTTGTATTAAAACAAAGGGAAACATTTATAGTTGCCATCATGCTATGATTTTACTGGTCCCAGCCCCTTCAGGTCAAATGTGGCCGTTTGTGGCCCCTGAACTAAAATGAGTTTGACACATGCTTGGGATGAAATGGCGAAAAAGAGGGGTATTCATTTGCGACGCACAACTTCACCACTACATGTCAAAATAAATAAAAATCTACCCAGTGCACCTTTAATGAACTATATTATCCGCAGCTTCCTGCTCAGATATGTAAAACCCGATCCTTGTTGTTGTGGCCTCCTGCAGCTGCAGAGCCTCCGTGGCCCGTAAACACGGTGACTTCAGTAAAGTGAGGTGATTAAAAGCCTCTGTCATTATTCTCCCACTCGTTAAGACGCAGCCTCTCAGATTTCAAGTGTCTCCGTTTACACTCCGGAGCCGCCACATTCATCATGGGACCGGGGCAGGACTTTTATTGCTGCCGCTGGAGGTGGAGGGATGCAAAAACAAAAAGAGAAGGAGAAAAAAAGAAAAGTTGGAGTGTGGGATGGACCGAGAGGGCAGCTCCTCGCCCCCCCAGAGGAGCTCTCACCCTCTCTGGAGAGAAGAAGGAGGAAAAATGCGCACCGGGGCTGGATCACTTCTCTGACACATCTCACGAAGTTGGAGGCGCGGGGTGATCCCCTCCAAACTCTGCATGGGCGTGTTTATCCATCACAGAGGAGTAAGGTGAGGGACGGGGTCAGAGCTCCATAAATACGCGCGGTGGCACAGAGCGTGGATGGAGCCTGGAGGAGGAGGCGGAGGCGGAGGAGCTGGAGGAACCGTGCGCGCAGGACCCTGGTGCGGGCTGATCCCTCACTTTCCCCAAGTTTGAACTTCTCGGTGCCTCCGCGGGACATGGAGCCCCTATAGCGAGTCGCTCGGTTTCGCCCCGCAGAGTTGCGATGTAGTGGGAGCCGGCTCCGCAGAGGGAGTCTGGAAAGATGACGGCGCTGACGCCCCTGAGCCGCGCCGTGCTCGGGCTGACATGGAGCTGCCTGAGCGTCCTGTCGTGCGCGCACTGCGGCCTCACCGACAACCATGTGCACTCCAGCTTCATTTACCGGCGCCTGCGCAATCACGAGCGCCGGGAGATCCAGCGGGAGATCCTCTCCATCCTGGGCTTGCCCCACCGGCCGAGGCCCTTCTCCCCCGGGAAGCAGGCGTCCTCGGCGCCGCTCTTCATGCTCGACCTGTACAACGCCATGGCCGTGGAGGAGGAGGAGGAGGAGGGCGCGCACCGGCTGCTCCACCAGCAGGGCGCCGCGGGGAAGAGTGCCAAGGCTCAAGGGCACTCCAGGAAGGGCTACTACAGCCCGCAGCACGTCGGTTACTCGCGGGTGGCTCAGCCCTACAGAGCTGCGCCCCTGCTGGGCCACAGCCCCGCGCTCACCACGGCGCACGAATCCAACTTCCTCAACGACGCAGACATGGTCATGAGTTTTGTTAATTTGGGTAAGTGGAGGCCTGTTGGAGAAATGAGTGAAGTGTTTCATACAAAATGTGTTTGCGTTTTTAAAGTGTGTTTCTATTTTAAAAATTGGGCAGTCTCACAAAACACTCCGCATCTATAAGAAAAAAAGTAGTCCCTCTCCACCTCATCCCCTTATCTTGTCTGCACCTGATGGAAATAACAAATAATTCTGCGTGTCTGGTTTAATTTTCTATTTAAAAGAAAACAAAAGAAGTTCAGGCTTTTGCAGATAGAAAGTTAACATTCAGGAGTGTGGCGCATATTTAAATGAGTTGATATATTTCTTGGCCCTTCTCACGTGGAAATAAGAACTCATTCATTCTGTCCAAATAACTTAACACACTCACATTATTCCTAATATACTAACGATATGAATTTAAGCTGTTTAAAAATTGTGTCCGGTTTTAATTTTGCCCACATTCACTGCTGTTTAATTTATTTTTACCTTTCTTATTCTAATACATTTTAAACACACACATGCAATCATATGTCAGGATATGTATTTTTTGCATTTAAAGGGATTTCTGCCTAATTGTTTGACCATATCAGTTTCTATTTGAAAAAGCTGCTGATCACTATAATGACTGTGTTTGTTCAGTAGCTGTGACCTTTGACCCTGCAGTTCAGAGAAACTTATCAGATGACTGTCTGACCTTGGGGGAAAATTGCTCCAAATGATTTCCTGTTGTTAGAAGGGGGAGTGATATTGACTGATGTGTTTCTGTGGGTGATGACGCAGAGAGAAAGCCGTTTCCCCTATTTTCTGCGTATTTGTGCCCATTGTGGCTTTTATTGTTCTTAAATGAGACTTTAACTGGAATGCATGGAAACCAACGTATGAAGCTAAATGAATGATTTGAAGAAGAAGAAGAAGAAAAAAAGTAAAACAAATTCCAACACAATAGGGGCTCTGTTAGCGTTTAGGATTTTTATTTTCTTTAATATAGAAAACATGCAAAAGTGAATTTGCTTGGTGGTTCTCGGGAGTATAATCCCTCACCTTGGCCCGGGCCCATCTGTTTCCACTTACCAGTGTAGCAGGGCATGTACACTGTCAGCCTTGAAAGCTCTGTTCTCCTTCTGGGGACTGTCAGTGAAGTGCTCAATGGGCCTCTGTCTTTAGTACTGTACACTCAAATACAGCTACTGACCTCAGCTGTTTTAGAAACGTCTGCGCGGGACCTCATGCAGTTTAATGTGCCTACTGTAACCATAAATAAGAGGTCTGCTTTTTAAAATACGGGCGAGCGCGTATGTGACATTTGTGGGGCGAAAAAGAGTGACTGATGGATCACGTGAGCGGTTTCTTCATCGTATTTACACAGTAAATAGAGGGTCACGTTAAAACGAGCTACATTTGGTTCATATGCAACGATGCACCATGCCGGGAGTGAGGTCATTATTATTTAATCTTCTATTTGGGAGCTAAATGCACTCACTCAGTGGCACTTCTGCTTCAGATTACTGCCTGTGGCTAATATAATGGAACACGTTCAGTGGGTAAAAGTCAAGCCTGACCTTTGACCTCTTGGTGCTAAGGAACCACAGGCTCTTGATAAAATATCAGGGAAGCACACTGTGCTGCAGTCGGGCTTGATGGGCACTGTTTGGTTCCATTAACTACCACGTGTCCGCAGGGGAGGATGTCGATTCACTGAGGCGATTTTATTTTGAAAAGCCAAGCTTTGCCACCCTTTACTACTTTCCATGCAATAAAGTATATTACTTTGCAAACTGTAAAAAAATAAAAAAATAAATAAAAACCCTGAAACGATGATTTAGCATGTTAGGTGTATTTAGATTTAAAGGTGAAGGGTCATTAAACACTCTTGGCACTTAGTAAGAAAACCTACAGGAGGTCAGTGCCAGGTCAGAAAGGAGGTCAGAGCCGATGCTCACGTGACGTGGAGGAGTCCTGCCTGCGCTGTTCTCTCACCGGAGGATCGGACCAAAGTGTCTTTAATTGAAATCAGCCTGTTTTTCTTAACTGACAGCTCATTCATCATGGCCAGAGAATGCAGTGAGGCACACAGTAGAGGGCCTGTCTGGGAACTGCTACCTGTATTCAGTTGACTGATTTAATGAACTGGAAAGTGCTTTTGTTGGGAGTCAAAATGTTTGGATTGGACCTGGAATGTTGAAGAAGATGTAATAAATTACTCACTCTCGCTCTCTCGCTCTCTCTCTCTCTCTCTCTCTCTCTCTCTCGCTCGCTTGCCCTAATGCTGACATATTTTGTATTTTGAGCAACACGGGTCAGCGAGGTGGAGCCAAATTTTTTGATTAGCGAGTGTAGTTTTTTTTCTCCGCCAGTAAAAATGACATTCATCCTGAAATACTTTCTTTTGTGCCGCAGTGGAGAAGGATAAAGACTTTTCTCATCAGCGACGACACTTCAAGGAGTTCCGCTTCGATCTGACTCAGATCCCGGACGGGGAGGCGGTGACGGCTGCAGAGTTTCGGATCTACAAGGATCGTAGTCACGTCCGCTACGACAACATCACTCTGAAGGTGTCCATTTATCAAGTCATCAAGGAGTTCCACAACAAGTGAGTGTCAGCACAATGGCAGATTTATGGATGGAGGCTGGTGTTTGCATTCTGTTACTTTGTACTGCAGGCAAATACACACAAAGTACCGGCAGTATTGACTTTATAGGCAATGAAATGACACATTTGACAAACTAAGAGAATTGTTATTTGCTGACACATTCATCCAGTACTCTTACACTAACTGTTATTCAAACAATAACCAGGCAGTTACTGATAGTCTCCTTATTTAAAACCATTTCATCTGTGTTTTATTTTTTATGATATGTACCAAGTTGTACTCACAGCCTAGTATCTGAAATATTCTCTGAGAAATCAAGGAAAATTGTAAAAAAAAAAGATTCCCAAATCCTTAATAAAGTTGAAGGAAGAAGAATTTGGATCCTTAAAGAAATTAAATTGACCAACAATCCATGTTTCCACCAAGAGGTTTGAGATTATATCCAATAATTAAGCATGTGCTTGCACAATTTACACACATTAACTTGCTAAACACTGATTTGCCGTTTCCTTAATCTGTAATTAGAATGGATTAATGCAGTTATTTATATTCTAGTAATTCAAAATCCTTTTTCTCAGCCTCTGCCTCGGCTGCTCATGTACTTCCGTAAAGCTATTAAAGACACTAAACTTTTGTTGTATTGCGACTCTCATTCAAATGAAAGTTCTCCATGCATTTTGCATCAGTGATAAAAAGGACGATTTCCAAAGGGGAGTGTCTTTGAGAACAAACAGATGCTGATAGATTAATCCGTTCCTGACTTCTTATCCAATCCCTAAAGAATCAAATATCTTAAAAATTTGGACTCTGCCTGTGAAACACGGAGCAGGCAGCCAACCCCCCCCCACCCCCGCCACCCCCACCATGTTTGCTTCTGCAAATTGATTGAAAGGAAACAGAAATAGCTTTGATCCGCTCCACTAATCTTATTTCACAGTTAAAAAAAAAAAAGGCGGCAGCTTTTGTCCTGCAGGGCTGAAACTTTCCACTCGCACAGACCGACCGTCCCTCTATCTCCGACTCTGCTCTGCCTCATTCGCACCATGTCTGCCTCACAAATATAGTCTGCGGATAAAGAGCGCCCCATTAGCGAGCGGGCCACTTATGAAGCTCGGAAGGTCCATCAGTTATCACTCGTCTTGTGTTGCCTGCCAAACTGGCTGGGGCCCAGATGAAACCATGAGGGCCCAGATTAAGGGGAAGGGGGCCTCCCTCCATCACTGTTATGCCCACCACCTGCCTGTCTTAACAATATAGCGGAAGTTGAAACCATGACATAGCTGAATACACAGGGGTGTATTTAAGAGTGGGCCCACATTCGCTTGCCAAAAATGTGTGTGGGTGATTGAAGGGGAGATACGGCCCCCCTGGGCTTTGAAGAGGTCCGAGTCAATGGACTCTGCCATCTGAAAGGGGAGGACGGCTGCAGTTTAAGTTTTCACACACGTTTCATGGGGAATAATGTGTTTCTGTTAGTGCTCACAAAGAAAATACTGCTTCCACTCGCTGTGAGAAATCTTAGACACGTTATCAAAGTGTGCCATTTAAAAACAACAAAGCTTCGAAACGCCACGGTGAATTTACGACGTCACGCCGCTAGCTTTTGAAACCATGCGCGTTATTTCAAGAATTTAAGAAAATGTTAGTATTTTTGAAGTGATCCTGATCAATGGCTCATTGTCAGATTCTACACATCTGCAAAACTCGCCCTTGTGTAGCTTAAATTATGTAACTAACAGTCTATTTTGCTGGCACAAAAAAAATCAATCGATGACTTTCTAGGATCTTTTTGATGCCACTGAAAAAAATGTGAACACATCTCTCCCGGCCCATCAGAATCCACCACCATTAGCCCATGCAGGTTCAGAAGAGTTTCATCTGAGAGCACTTTCAGAAGCTTTTAATGATAGAAGTACTTTAGTGTCTCTCTCGGACCACTTGTCATTCACTCTGCATTTCCTCACGCTCATAAACTGTCTAGCAGACCGGCTCGAAAGACTCACCAACACCGGAAGTCATGATTCCTCTTCCATTTAGCAGAGAGAAGTTTTCACCGGGAGCCTTTGGCAGAAATCTCTATACATTTTTTCGGGGAGAATTTACCGAGTCTGAAGGCGAAGGATGGTTTTTGTGTTTCTGGAAAACTGGTTTCCACTTTGTTGACCTGCAGGTGAACACTTCGCACCATGAGAGGAAAGAGGCTGTGGGCTGTGGGCTTATTAATTAATTGTCAGTCGTGCAGAATGCTGTTTGCTGAGATGAGCCGAAATACTTTCTCTATAAAATATGGAAGAATATCCACTGTCTGTGTCAGTCAGAGGCCCCACAATATTGGCTGATTCACAGCAAGATGAAAAGATCCAATGTTAGTGAATTCAAGTCAACTGAACACTTGTTATAATCCTGCATTTGTAAAAATGTCCTTAAAGACACTGTTGTTGTGTTCTGTTAGTGGATAAAACCAATTTTATGGGGGTCGACAATTTTAACCAAGTACAAAGTTAATGTTCACTGGGTGTCGTTCTCCTCTCACTTCCTTGTTAATGCTTTATAATCACTTTTCCCAGTTTGGTGAAGGTTGTATTGACTGGATTAAACTGCAGGTGTTGGCAGTAAAGATAAAGACTGTATTCTTGGTGAAAATGCATTGTCATCAGTTTGTCACTATGTGTCAGAATTGGGGTCTAACAAACACATAGAATATATCGACAGTATATGATATAATATAGCTGCTTCTGATTAGAATTTAGAGGCAACTGACTGTAAAGAGAACTCGAGGTCTAAAAGCCCGGTATTCCGTGTTTCCTCAGCGCCTGGTGCTCTCAGTCAAAGTGACTTCCAGGGAAACAGTTCTTCCAGTAATCACAGATTAAGTGGGGGCGTGGATAAACATTTTTCCTCTCGGTCGTGGCTCGGGGAAAAGTGAATTCTTACCTGCGCAAATTCAATTATCGCAGCACGTTCCACCGGGGAAGTTCAGCCGAGAGTCAGTCATAAGGATTAAACGTGAGGTGGAGGTTTATTACACCTGTAATAAACACATGAACAGTTCCTAGAATCATGGAGGCCACATGGAAAAAGCTCTGTTCTCAGCGAGCAGGACCGTGAAACCGCAGAAAAACTGAATTGGCCTTATCCGATCTGCTGCCTGAAAGGAATCCAATGCAAATTGCGGAGCTGGGCTTTTTCAACTCAGGCCTGATTGATGCCGTATGTCAGACTCATGTTAAAAATACACACGGGCTGATATTCACCACTCCTGCCCATTCAGTATCTGATACCTTGGCGTGTGTTTCATTACATGTTCGAGCTTCTTCAGCTTCTCTGTCTTACTAATCAGCATCAAACAAGTACTTCCACACCAGAGAGAAATGATTTGTCTCCACAGGATAAAGTGATGAGGAGACTAATTACAGCTGCACAGATTCTGGCTCCTGCTGCAGAGATTTGGCCAAATTTGTGATGAGTCGGCGATACCTTGTTTATCTGTTCCGATCTCACAGGGTAAGACCCTCTTGGATTGAGTTTAAATGGCCTCGAAGAAGCATGTGGTTTCTCTTCTGTCTCCCATTACTGCTACGCTGCATTAAGGTGCATAGGCCGTTTCTTATTTATAGTACTTAAACTGAAACAGGCGTGGAGGTTTTGTAATTTGTTTATAACGCAGCTGTAAAGTGACCACAGTGGTTTCCCAATCTGTTTGACCGATACTGGTGTGAAACACGGGAGGAACGACGTTGGAAGCCGACGTAACCACAGAAAGACAAAATATTTCAGCCATCTTGCCATGGACCAATCAGAAGACATGATGTATGTTTTTAACTGAGGATTATTCAACACAGATGATCGCTTCATTGTTTCCCTCTCAAACCCTCAGAGACGCAGAGACGTTCCTGCTGGACTCCAGAAAAGTGCAGGCGTCAGACGGAGGCTGGTTGGTGTTCGACGTCACGGCCACCAGCAACCACTGGGTGATGAACCCCCAGCAGAACCTGGGTCTGCAGCTCTGTGTCGAGACCGTCGATGGCAAGTTCCGCCTCCGTTTGACATTTGTTCGCATCATCCAAACCGCCGCAGATTCGGTGCGGACTCTTTGAAACTACAGAGGGATCAGGAAGTTCATCTGTGCGACATGATCAGTGACGTCTGCACATGATTAAAAACTCATTTACACAGATTTAAGGGGGAAATCCATCATCGTGGTTGACATCTTCTTCACATCCCGATAGCAGACAATAGAAAATTGTCATTAACGTAATCAATCATGTCCTGTGAAGTGTCCCGACGCCGTCTCCTCCACTTGGTCCACTGTTGGCTTTCACCAGTGGACTGATGGGAGAGGGTGGGCTGAATCAGTTTTGGCCTCCTCTCGTTAGCTTTTTCCAAAATTATGGTTTTCTCCTCCAAATATTAATGATGATGTCATTTTTGGTCAATATTAATGGTTATAAATCCTCAAAGGGAATGTATGGGTTGACCAAGTCTTTGCCTGTGTAAGATCTATATGATACAGTCATAAAATTATAAATGATCGTGTTTTTCTTGAGTCTAAAAGTTTTATTTTTCTGCTGATTTTCAAAGGACGGAGTATCAACATAAAATCTGCTGGAATCATTGGTAGAAATGGGCCTCAGGCCAAGCAGCCGTTCCTGGTTGCTTTCTTCAAGGCCAGCGGGGTGTTGCTTCGCTCCGTCCGAGCCGCAGGCGGGAAAAAGAAAAGCCACAATCGCAATAAATCTACCAATCAACAGGAATCATCCAGGGCACCAAAGGCTGGAGGTACGTGTACTTTTATGACGGAGTGAAGATGTTGTTTCTCCTAATGGACATCCAATTTCTAAATACATCCCATCCATCTGCTCTGTTCATCTGCTCGTCAGACTCAACCTGCAGCGAGGCATCTCTACCGTTACACGCCAGCATGTCATTCAGTTAGAAATAATATTTTGACAATCTGTTCACAGCTTCAGTGCGTGTATTAGAAATACGTATGTGTAGCGTAGCTGGCCGCTGGCTTCAGGGGGGAAGGAGTTCATATGACTTTGAATCCAGTCTATAGGTCTTTCCTGCAAAATGTGTGCTTCACTGTGCTTCAGAATTCCGTCTTTACAAACATTTCCTTGGAAAAACAACAAGTAATGTTTTATCAGTGTGTTTCTCCTAGTCAAGGCCCACCCAACCAATCATCCAACCAATAAAACCTTCCATCCATCCGACCAACCAACCACCCAACCAATAAAACCATCCAACCAACCAACCAATAAAAATATCCATCCATCCGACCAAACAACCAATAAAACCATCCAACCAACCACACAGCCAGCCAATCAAAAAATGAACCAATCTATCTACCAACCACATTTGAATTCAATATTCCATATTTATATAGACAACTACCGTGTATCCAACGATATGTCTAGTAGACACCAACCGTTTCTGCCCTTAACCCTGAGAAAGAGTCATAAAAAATGTCTCAATATATATGTATTTCTCAATGAAAATGTTGAAAGGTCTAAAACAATCGTCTAATGGTAAAGAAAGTAAAAAAAAATAAAAATTATAGAAAGAGCTCTGGACCGCCACCAAAATTCAAGGTGTTCGTAATATGTTCCACTTCTCTGCCAAATGTGAAGCAAAATCACAGGAGCTGTTTCTACTGAAGCCAACTAACAACAAATGATCACAGAGCCAATCATAACCTCCTCGATGAGGTAAAATCAATAATTCCGTTTTGTATTCAGCGATCACTTCTTATCTACTTGTCAGCCACGTTAATCCAAACTGATACACAGTCATCACATTACTACACCAGTTAGTGGCTTAGTCCTTAATTCCCTGTGCTTTTCAGTTCATTCATCATTTAGTCATTAATCATTTTGGATATTAATTAATATCGCAGCACAAGCATAAGATGGATTACTGTTATTCCCATGTTTGACTTGCCTTTCTTTTCCACAGCTCCGGAGTTACAGCTCCTCCACATCTCACTCCAGCAGCAATAAATTCGACGGGAACATTCACTCTTTGTTATTAGTTCAACCTTTAATGGCACCATTTCCATGCGTCATGTTAATGTATGGATCCACAGCAAACATTTCCATATTTGCTCAGCGCTGCATGTGGTTTTAATACATTCGCTCATGGAGTTTTCTCTGTTTATCTTCCTGCTCCCTGTGAGACTCTCGGTCATGTAATGAGTAATCTTAATTTTTTTTTTAGATTATAACACCAGCGAGCAGAAACAAGCCTGCAAGAAACATGAACTTTACGTCAGCTTTCGAGATCTGGGCTGGCAGGTAGGACAACATGAGTTCACGCCTTTTGCATGAAACCAACACATTTCCTGACACACATATTTTTCACTCGCTTTAAACCCTACGACATGTCAAAACACCCTCTGCGTGTTAAGTAAAGGGAGTAAAGTTGTTCCCCTCTCCGTCAAGGATTGGATCATTGCACCTGAGGGCTATGCTGCTTTCTATTGTGATGGCGAGTGTTCATTTCCACTCAACGCACACATGAACGCAACAAACCACGCCATCGTGCAAACCTTGGTAGGTGTTCCACAAATCCACATCTGAAGCTGCTGCCATGCTCTCAGCAGATACGACTCACTTTGAAAAACGTCACCCCTCTGTTATGCTTTCAACCTCAGGTCCATTTAATGTTTCCCGACAACGTGCCAAAGCCGTGTTGCGCCCCAACCAAGCTCAACGCCATATCAGTGCTGTACTTTGACGACAGCTCCAACGTCATACTCAAGAAATACAGGAACATGGTGGTCAGGTCTTGTGGCTGCCATTAGCCCCCAGCAGTGGACTCACTTTGAATAATTTATGTGATATGGTGATATGGGAATCGCTGGGAAAAGGCACCTCCCACAGGTGTCATGTGGTGTACAGTTTTGATGTATATAAAGTTTTATTACCTAATTTATTTTCTGTTTTTAAATAGCACTGAATATTGTGATATTTAAATGATTAGGAAAAAGTGAATTTTACTTTTTACATCAGTTATCTCATAACTTGTGCGTCCATTGGCATATACGGCCCTTTTAGTTATGACTGTACAATTACATTTATAAGGACATTTTTCACTGGAGCCCCTTCTGCTCTTTTTCCACATCTAGAAAGACTTTGCGGTCAATGCTACTTGTATAGTTTGCTTCCTCCAGGGACCAACAATTATACCAATGACAGATGCAAACAGAATGGGATATACAATGCTGCATTAGGTCCCATGATACACTGGCGTCCGGTTCAGGGTGTATCCCACTTCGACTGTCATTGGAGAAACGTCACGGATAACGGATAAATAAATGGATGGAAAATGCTGTGTTTGAAATTTATTTGAGGAAAAACAAAGACATCAAGATTAGGCTCCTATGGCTTTCACATCCCCACTTGAACAGACTGTTGGAAACACTTTAAATCAAATCAGATCAGTGGACAAAAAAACACAGTGACTTCTCACTAATAGAAACCAAAGCTGTTCTCAAGCTGTCACTGTCTTTCAGCACTGATACTGTTGCACCGTTTCCACGCCGGCTATTTTTTCTATATCTGGGGGGGATTGTGTTCGACTTGGAATGAAAATGCTTTGTGAATACTTTACAATTTAGTGCAACTGTAATGTAAATCTCTCCCTTAAACACTGTCCCTCATCTTCTCCACAGGACCCATCTTTCAAATGCTAGACCCTGTTTTTGTTTGAGGAAGTTGTACCTTAATTTAGAGTTTTGTGTATTTTAATAAATTTACTACTTGAAAACCACTGCAGTATTTTGTGGTTTCACTCAGCCAACCCCCCCCCCCCCCCCCCCCCCGCCCCCCCAAAAAAAGAACATGCAGGAAACAATTTAAAGGTGCATTAGGAAACTTTCTCGAAGGGATGGTTTATTGCGGCACCAGTCGGTGAATGCGTCGGTCACTCAGGCAGCTGAATGTAACAGCATTGATTAAATTATTGCCATAATACAGCACGCTGGTAACCAGCCATGGCTGCCTGTGCCTTCTGCTACAGACAACACTGAAGCTAAGCCAACATGGCGGCACTCAACCCAAAGGCTCCGACCCTGCCTGGGGAATTTCTGCCACACTTTTGCATTAAAGGTGACTTGAAAATAAGTTGCCTTTTCCTCAATTAATCTGGAATCTACTTTTCCATCCGTTACAAATTCAGTTTGTCCTTCTCTTGTTCTGTTTGGAGCCCTCCCGCCTGCTGCCAGAAGACCATGTCATATTTATAAACGTTTGACAAGCGTGATATAACTTGGGGTCCACCGGGGGGGGGGGGGGGTGTTGGTCGGGGGGGGGGGGGGGTTATTGGTCTGACCGGTGGAGGGAGCGGCACGGTGACCCCCCAGAGGGGTGATAATCAGGAGGCTGAGGGAGGAGAAAGGTAAACCATTTATAACCAAACTCTTAGATAATAGAGGGGAGGACGACGTCCACCACATGATTTAAAGGCCGAGTAGCGCTCACCTTGTCTTCGCTCGCATTCCTTGCGCTTGTATTCTGATTTTTTGCCATCTGCTCCGAGCTGCGGGATTCACCCCTGGAAACATAAACTAGATGTCGCGTTCCCGCTCGGTTAGGACGAGCAGAACTTCCAGAGCGGTGCGAAAAGTGAACCAGAGGAGTGTTCTGGTTCCGCTCTGCTTTTCAATGCTCTTGGAAATGTAGGGATTAGGTTAAGGATTAATATTTATTTACACAACTATGTTGGCCTTTGCCGAACACAGGATGTGTACTGTTGCGCCCGCTCTGCTCCCACCTTCCCACTTTATAGAACGTTTTTTTTTCCTCTGACGCGGCCGAACATTGAGTGACTGTATTTCACGTAATTAAAAGCAGTGGCCCGGCCGACCGGCCCAGATGTTATGTGGGCTGCATCTAAAAGGAGTGTTGACATTCGGTGAATAGAAGAGGCCACCTGCTAACTTAACTCTTGGCTTGAGGGGTGATTTGCATTCCTGTGGCCTGTTGCCTGGCATGATGACTCCGAGCACTTCACAATCCCATCTACTGTTTAATACGGTGGAGTCTGTCCAATTCAACTCAACGTCTTCCTTTTCTGTGGCCTGTTGGAAGAGCAGCAATGAACGAGCACCTATCCGAGCCTCTCCCTGAGGGCCCCCAGGCCCCGTGACCACATGAGATCAGAGGCTGACAATTGTCATTGTCAGCGGCAGACGACTCAACTGGCTCCTCTTCCTCAGAGACCCCGGCGGTCGGACCCCGGCGGTCGGGCCCCGGCGGTCGGGCCCCGCCTGCGGTGAGTCGGCAGCGTCCTGGCTGACGGTCATTAAATCAATGCGTCCAGCGGCCACTTCTGGACGGAGCCAAAGGAAAAGGTCAGAGCCAGTGGCAGTTTACTTCTCATGAAGGGCGTCTTGTGCATCACACATGCAATCACTCACTCATTCATTCAGGTTTACCGTACATGTCGCAGCTCACGCTCGCCTTTACCTAAACACTCTTACATAAGTCCAGCTTGTGTTTCCAGGTGATGACATTTGGGGAGGGGGGGTTCTACCACAAACATGTTTATTCTCACAGAGTGATGGAGAAAACAGATGTGTCCGTGGGAGCGGCTTCTAGGAATTTGTTCTTATTCTCAGAGAATGTGATATATTTAGTTTAGTTAGGGGAGATCATCTTGAAGCTCTTAGCAGAGTCGGGACTCGCCATCTGTCAAAAATCACAAATGTTTGACAATATGAGTCATTTTATTTTTTATTTCATCTTTTATTTTTATTTTTTCATCTAATTCAAACCAGTATCCACAGCAGAGAGACACCGACTGATAACCACAGGACAAATCTGTGGAAGCTGCTGCGATGAAACAATGATCTCGTCAGACCACCGACTGAGGTCCATGTGCTCAAGAGCGCAAAGTCATCAACCAACAATGTAAGCAGCAGGCTTTTCTGGGCGGAAGCCAAACAGCCAATCAAAACAATAGTCCATAAACATTAAATGTTGAAAGTAACTCAATAAAAATAAGATATACAGACATACTGAAACTAAAGCAGTATCTTTTGCTCACGCGAAACGTCATGTGTTGGTAATATTGTGTTCTCTCGTCCTGTGTAGATGCTGTGGAGCGACTTCAGGATGAGTCCGTGTCAAAAGTGAGTACCGGTACTCCCCAAACATTTCAGTCACTTTGTTACCGTGAAAATGAGCAGTCTATGACGCAGTGTGAAGTTCGAAAATGTAGCTCTCATCCCATCTGGTTTATCTACAGTTTTTCATCAAATGCAATTCACGTTGCTTCATTCCTGCTCACGTTTGAGGCTTATGTACTAGTTTGAACGATCTGAGCAGAACTGTTTTTTCTTTTTTTTTCATGAATTGCGTTTCAGCCATGTAGCAGTCCAGTTTCTTTGTAACCTTTCAAAATAAAAGACAACTGTGCATATCAGTTAGTACATTTGCATGAAAATGGAAAAAACAACATGACTTTGCATTTTCCTGGACCACTGAGAATATACATTACACGTGTGAAACCAATAGAATGAACAGCGAATGTGTTCAACATACAGACATTAGTGGAATCAGCTGGTAGATTATGTTTAGACACATTCCTCTCATTTTCTCTGCTACTGAATCTTTGTTGATACAAATTTCCACCATGAATTTAGTCACTGTTTTTAAAGAGTGTCATTAATTTAGTCCCATAGAGGACATTTGTGCGCAAACTGAAAAAAATCTGTTCTGCCGTGAATGACAGAAATTAAAGGTTTTTACATAAACATTCACAAACCATGAAACTAAACATTTACTCACGGTCTTATTGGAGTTCAAACAGGCCTGAGACATAGTTCTGGTATAAGGATTTTTCATTACCACTCTGAGTTCCCGCTACAGTCGCCTCCGCCGTTGACAGCTGACTGACGCGATGCTTATTTTGATCACGTTTTAGTCGCTTTATTAGAAACCCGATCGTTTCTGCTGCTTGGGTTCAGCGGCTGCGTGTTTCATCGATTCGCCCTCTGCTGACCAGAGGTCTTTCTCTCGCTGCCGCCCCGCGTTTGTTTTCACAGTCTCGTGTTGCAGTCCATCCACCAGGCAAGTGAAATTGTATCTAATAAAAATGTTGTGCAGTTTACCTAATTCATCTCCGCACATGTGGTTCTCCTTATTTGTGTTCTGTGGGTGGGCTGCGATTTCCATACAGCTCAATCAGTCCCTGTTGAACAGGGGCGAACATATGGGTCACATTTTTACATGTTGTTTGGTATGACAAGGCTGCGGCCGCAGCAGCCAGGAATGTGTCCTCACTGAGGGGCAAAACGCAGACGCTCCCTAACTGTTTGCTTCTTATTCACATATGCACATGAGAGGAGAGCTGCTCTCCTGGTTCTCAGAGCTACAACGGACTTCTTGTGAACTCAACTGTCACTTCACATTACCATTATGGGTGGCACCTGCGCATTTAAAATCTGTATTTAGGAATCATTCAGGCATTAAAATGTCTGGTCTCTGCCGCAGCTTTTATGAGACGGGTATTCAATCTAAATAAATCCATACATCCGCACCTTGGGTTTTTCCATTTTCTCCTCTTTTAAAAAGAATTTTATGAACACATTTTTCCGTGAGAATAGGGGAAAACATCTGAATCTTCGAAGAAATGAAAGCTTCTGTCAGGATCCACCAACAGTGTCTGCGCTGTTGGTTCTGCCCGGATTAGTCGTGTTCTCCTCTTGCCCATCTATTGTGCAATTTATTTCAAAGAGCTCATGAAATAAAAGAAGAAACAAACCGAAGCAGATGCGCTGAATGTGAATGTGCTGCAGGGGCCAGGGATATTTTAAGCTTGTATTAATCATGGGGTTTTACTGAAACACTGAGCCTCGAACCCATGTCTGACATGTTCCCAGAAACAGGGCACAGCAGCAGGATGTGGGCAGGTCTGGGGACAATTATGACAAAAGAACACAATTGTCTCATAAAGGTAAAGTTTTAATAATAAGACTGCTTTGTTGTTTCCAGAATGAAAAGAAAGAAGCAGGTCTTTATCATAGAGCTTAAAATATGATGCGTTTACTGAAGTGTAATAAAGGTCCAGTGAGTAAGATTTAGGTGAAATTATGGAAAATGAAATACTTTTACTATTGTTCATATATTTATTCGTCTTTATCTGAATCAATGGATTGATGTTTTTAATACCTTAGAATGAGTCCTCTACATTAACCTGGAGCAGGTTCTCACAACAGAGGCGGCCATGTTGCACCACAATGTTAGTACAGTAGCCCAGAATAGACAAACCAAACACTTATTGTTTTCATAAAAATGATGACTGCAGGCAACATCGCCTGTAGGTGTCAGCATATCCTACAAACTGTACCTTTAAATTATGGATGAAGATTTGAATATCTGTGTTGTCATTGTAATTAAATAAAATCGTGAAATTGCAAATCTCATTCACTGGTTTGACACATTAGTTTTGCAGAATTAAAGGTGCTGTATGTAGGATTCAGTGACATCTCATGGTGAAGTTGCATATTAAGTTTGCCAATTAGTCTTAGTCTAACAACAAACAACAATTCATGCTCACGTGAGACTCAAAATCACATTTGTACATTTATTATTACTCAATTCCTGCTAAGAAAATGTGAAATATTTCCACTTACTTTTACTGGGCCTTCAAGTAAATTTTCTAAATAATCTATGTCTTTGCAAAGCTTACTTTCCACTTTCCTCCACATTCCAGTGTATTGCGTGTTGTGTTACGATCCCACTGTGTGTCTGCTGCTGTCCTCTATAAATATCTCACTCCGACACTCCTGTGGTTTGTCGAAAATGTGTTGATATGGCTCAAAGTGAGATGTGTGTTTTCACTCTTTTTATTTTCACGAGCAAAATATAATTCACTCCTACGACGTGTTGAAGTTCTCTGTATCTGTGCACGTCGTCTCCTCGAACCGCACCACGTAACATGATGACCAAACCATCCTTTTCTGCCACGCCACCAATTTAGAAAGCCAATGGAGATGTTAACAGCCGCCACTTAACCCGCTTCACGTGAATCCTGGCTGCTGTGAAATTCAATTTCTCCCAGCGACGGTCACGGATACACTGAAGGAAACCTTTGTGCTTTACGACGCGGCCAGACGGAGCTGTAATCCAGCCGTGTCGTCCTCCACGGTGCACTTTAGAAATCTGTACAATATATATCTGGCTGCGGAGAGGCGTCCTGTGAGAACGTGGCGTCGACTCGCACCAGTTCAAAGAGAGCGGTGGCGAGTGTTGCACATTAGAATGAGTGGTTATTGATCACTTGTTTTTTTGTTTTTTTTTATCCCTGTTGTTATATCGATCACTCTGCGCGGGCCTTCACGATATTCATGACTATGACCTCCTGCCGTCAGGGGAACTTTTATTATTTTTACAAATTGGCCCTTAGCAGTGGTGTGTAGGATCGTGTGCGCACACGGACCCGACACACAGGTCAGTGGCTTTAGTGACTGGGAGCGGCGGGATGCTCTGTAGTGTGATGGCTGCGAGGATAATCTTTAACACACATGCTGTCTCTGAGGGGAGCTGTGGAAAGTTGGCTCTGGGCGGCCGGGCCTTCCTGAAGAAACTGTGAGGTGGGCTGCTATTTTTATCAAGGCTTTATGTTTCAATTTGAAAAAAAATACATTTGTGGTCGTTTTTTTTGTTCCCCTCTTGAATGAGAATAACGTGAAGCGGCAACGCTGCTCTTCACACGGAGTCCGATGTCGGGTGTGTCCGTGCAGCTCATCTTATACGATTCATTTCGTTTTACACACCACCGAGTTATCGAATACAGTGGTTCTCGATTGGCTCGGGATCGTCATCACCCCTTCGCCTCGAGCTGCGACCCAAATTGACGACTTCTCCAAAGTATCCAATGAAAAGATGGATTGGTTTGAACCTGAGAATGTCACAGTATGCCAACAGATTAATGCCAAACCAAAACGACCAGCAGGTGGTGATGTTAGAGAGGGAAATATATTCTATTAGCATTACAGAGCATCATCGCCACCTGCTGTTATGGAGTGTGACGAGACAACACCTTGATGCAAAAAAAGTCCTCTACAAAATAAAAGTGATAGTTTTTCCTAACTTTTTTTTTTTTTTCCCCAGTCAAAGACCAGCGACCCTCTGAGAAAGGGTGGCAGACCCACCCGTTGGACCAGAATGCCCGGCGTAATAGGTGTCACTGTGCATGAAGGCCTCGGTCATGGCGGCGATGATATGGTGCTGCACGCTCCTCTCATGTTGTTACAGTTCAGTTCAAATCCACGCTGGTTGAAATTGAAGACGGATGGAGGATGAAAATTGATTTAATCTGGTTCCTGTTTTCTTTCTCCCACTTTGTTTTCAGTCTATATCTGAGAGCTTAAAAAGCCTCTTTCATGCTACGCCCAAACCTGCGCCCCATAAGGTGCTGCCTTTCACATCTGTTTCTTTCTTAGCGCCGCAGAGAAGAGGAGAATGGTCCCTTTCTTTCGTTCACTCTTTTCCAGAGCGGGAACATGTTTGGTACTGTTTGATTTTTATTTAATATTTTGAAGCATTCATCTTCTGCCTGCTCTCCAAAACCCCCGCGTGTAAAAATATATCGTTCTCAGGAGGCAAACTAGCGCAGAGACATCCTTTTTTCCTGTCAGGGCAAATCTGTTTGCGTCATCTAGACAAACGTAAAGAGCATCGAGCGTCTGCAGAGTTTAATGTTGTTGAAAACATCCCCCACTTTGTTTCTATTTCTGTCTGATAGCATGGATTTCAGTTTGACTTGTTATGATACAGATGTCCAACTTTCTTATTTGACCATAAGATTGAAAAATACAAAGACAGTCTCAAAATCCTTCATCCTGTATCTCAAAAAGGAAACTTAAAAACACCAAAACACTTTTCATACAGCTAATTTGGTACGATATTCAGATTCAGATCAGTTGTGTCCTCCATAAAGAATGGAAGTGTATTTTTAAACCCAAAAGATGAGAAATACTTCATTCAGCCAAAATCATATCAAACTCTTAAAGGGACAGTGTGTAAGATTTAGGTAAAGGGGATATATTCACAGAATTTGGATATACAATAATGCTAATGATGTTAAGGTTAAAAATTGCAAAAATCTTGTAATTGTAGTTTTTATCAACACAATATAGAACCCTATTTATTTTGAAGAGGCTTACTAAGGAGGCCGCCATGTTTTTACAGTTTGAACGATGAGGATGAGGAGTATTCAGTGCACTAAATCCAACCCCTTTAATGTCTCCCCTTCTTTCCCCCACTAAACATCCCATAAACTTTCTCAGACCTTATTTTAAACCTTGGATCTTTCTTATCCATGAAACCTGCACCTCAAACTTTGAAGATCCTGCTCATCTGTGTTACATTGATTCCCAAAAAGCAGGAGAGAGAGAGTCCCCGAAGGCCACATCTTTGATGTGACCCTGTGCAGCTGGTACTTGTCAAGATCGACTGCAGCCTCTGAGTTTCCTTCATTGTGGAAATGTAAAAAAAAAGCGAGTCCGCTCGGGTTAAGTGATTGATGCAATTATGGTCGCTTTGAGAGAAATGTTGATAGGGCAGTGTTTCCTCGAAAAGTCAGCAGACATTGAATATGACTTATATTAAATTTGATATGGTGGAAACTGATTTTTCAAACTCGTGTTGAGATATGATCGGGAAAGACTGAAAAGTGATTTGTAGCATTTGATATTTTGTTCCAACACAATCTTCCCTATTCAGCCATTCATAATTCCCTGTAATTGGTTTGCGTCTGCAAAAAGCAAAAAATGCAGAATGAATCTAACCCACCACAACCATGTCTTTGAATGAAACATTTCTTTTTGAAAACCAAAGTAAACACTCAGAAATCTGTCTCTATGAATTAAATTCAACCTGTTGTCTGCACAATCTGCTTTAAACCATTTGAGAGAAAAATAAAGGGGAAATATGTTTTTGAAATTCAAAAGGGAGGAAACTAATAGACTATAACCTTGAAGTCGGCTGTAAAAAAAAAAAAAAGACCAATTGTAACTCCTCCTCCTCCTCCTCCTCCTCCTCCTCTGCCCCAGAGGGAGGCAGGGTTCTCTCATCACGGAGCAGTTTAGCGCGGCGAGATGGTTGAATGCTAGGACTTCATTAAGTCCCTCTATTGTTAACATCTGGGCCCCAGAAGAATGGCCCTTTCTCTGGTGAATGTTGCCCGACCCTAACGAGGGCTTTTATTACGGCAGTGCAGCGGTTGACATTGGCAGCAGTGGCACGTCCGTCTGGCACCGGGACCCTCCTCCCGGGGGTTCAGGTCACAGGAGATCAATCAGAGCGGCGTTGGCCTCCCACCGGAGCGCCGAGGTGAACCTGCGCCTCATCTCGAGATTCAGACCCTCGTCTGAAATAATGACGAGAGCTCTCGGCCCCGTCGATGAATCACAAACTGTTCCTCCTCTGTTGTGCACATGCAGTAAACGTGTTCCACTTTTTATGAACCCACCATATCTGTCTATTCCCATTAGAGTCAAAAGTGCAGCTCTAATCTCTCCTTTTGCTCCATTTGCCATCTCGCTCGACATCATTTCCTTTCTCTCTCTCTCTCTCTCTCTCTCTCTCTCTCTCTCTCTCTCTCTCTCTCTCTCTCTCTCTCTCTCTCTCTCTCTCTCTCCCCCATCCCTCTCCCTCTCTGTTTGGATCCCCTCCCATGCTGGTGGGATGTGGCTGCCATGGCAACTGCTGAATCATCCCCTCGCCGCCGCCTGTAGCCGTTCCCTCCGATTCCTCGTCCTCGTGCGGCAGCGAGGCCCCTCCGTCACCCAGCAACCTGCGTTAGCAAATTGATCGGACGCTCCCTTCGGCCGCGGCCGCGCGCGCGGGTCAGTCTCCGGCGGACGGCGACGGCGGGCTGGGTATGGGTAACGTACCCACCACGGTGAAGCACTGCCTGAGCTACGAGCAACTGGTCCAGGATTACCCATGGCTGAGGCGCTGGCTGCAGGAGGAGAAGGTGGGCGTGGCTTCTTCTTCTTCTTCTTCTTCTTTCTAATCCGCCGCACATGCTCGGCCACATGACTCGCTCATGACAGAGGCTGCACAGACAGAGGCCGCTCGCCGGTGACAGCGCTGATGCTGCGTAATGCTTATGTAACGTTCAGCCGAGCCTCTGCTCTCCCGTGTTTACATTCTGCTCCAGCGCTCTCAGCGAGGAACCCCTGCGTCGTCTCACTGTTCAGCCTCTTTCAGCTCATTGTTTCGCTTTCATTAACCCCTTCACGGGACTCCCCGTGAACTTTTGACCTCAGAGCGGCACCGCGGCGCAGGACCGAGCATTGAAGATACATTTCTCTATAGATGTTATCTGCATCTGATGTGAAAGCTGCATTTGCCTCGTTGATATTGTGCTATGTATATTCGTTTTTTTCATTTTGTGGTGTTGGATGTTCGACTGCATCACATTATATAACACTGCATCACAACATGTCCTGTGGCATTATGTTGCACTGCAGTGTTTTATATCCGGTCACTTGGCATCATAGTGAAGTATATAATTCTATGTTTTGTGTCTTATTGCATAGTGACATGGTAGCAAACGTATCAAAGCCATTGTTCTATATAACATTTTATTTTATTGTACTCTATCATAGTGTTTCCTGAGAGTGTTTTGTATCGTTGCGTGGTATGGTTGCATATTGTAGGGTATCACACTGACACATATCATTGTAGTGTTTCACATTGCAACACTGTGTCGCATATTGAGTCATTTTTTAATTGTATTGTTTTGTCTCTTAACATATTTTCTTTGATGTCTTCTCATTGCTGTGATTTAGAACCCATTTCATTCTGGTGTGAATCTGGAGCAGATCCTGGATAAAGTTTACTGCCTTTAACACTCCAACATGTGGCCTTTTTAAGATCTTTTAAATTCATTCGTCCTTTCTTTTTTGTTTCTGCTTGAAGAAATATAAAAAAAATGGGAAGGGTTGTTCAGTCTTGGAGGAGTTTTATGTATCTCTCTTGGTTGCCAATAGTTTACATTTCTCAAAAAAGATGGACGACATGTCTGTTCTGTTGGATTATGAGCTTCAGTTTGGATAAATACCTCATCCCTGGATATAACGTCAACACACATCCCTTTCTCCAATTTCCTGTGTTTGCATCCGAATGTCCTGACGGGCTCCGTTCTGTTTTGGCTCTCGCGTTTCATTTGGCTCTGAGCTACAGAGAACTGCTCATATTAGAGATGACATGTAGTGGAGCATCCCCTGGCTGACGGATGACTGAGTGCCCTGACTCTCCTTCCTTTCTTTTCTGTCTCCAGACCATCACAGCGCGCCAGTATCCAGAGTTTGTTAAGATCGTCGAGGTCGGGCCAAGAGATGGGCTGCAGAATGAAAAGGTATACACATATTCACTCCAGTCTGAAATCTCATTTATACTTATGCGCGCCCTTGATTCATCTTCCCTGGAAACCCCCATTTCGCCTGTAACTGTCATGCATAAAGCGATCCCTAACATATGGGTTGTGTGCCATAATTGCCGAGAGCATGTGTTTCGCATTTTCTTTGAAATTGAAGAGGAAAGATGACACGACTTCTGGTTTAGTTTACTCTGCTTAGCATGTCGCAGCTTTATCATTTCCTCATTGCACGGCACCACTTTTGCAGATTGCACAGGACGCAGGAGGAATTCTATTTACCACAACATGTTATTATGGGAAATACTGGATATTTCTATTAAGACTTGGAACAGCAGTGGGACAAGGTCACAGTGTTGATGTCGCTGGCAAACCAGAGGAAAACAGAAAACTTCCTGACATGTCAGTGTCATTGCTCCACAGGAAATCGTCCCGACAGAGATGAAGATCCAGCTGATCGACATGTTGTCACGGACGGGCCTGCCGGTCATCGAGGCCACGAGCTTTGTCTCTTCCAAGTGGGTCCCGCAGGTAAGACGTCTGCCTCATGCAGAGAGAATCTCTGATGTTCGATTCTGTTTGACCTTTCGGACGCCGAGAGAATATCTCGAGTTATTTGACATTAACGGTGGCCTTCTTCTTCCCCTTTGGTAAATGCTCCCATTATTTACCTGCTGACAGTGTTCTTTTAAAAGTGCGTCTTGCTACTTTTCGAAATCTCTTTTTTGAGGCCAACAAGTGAGCAGGGCAGTGACATCAGTCACAAAAATAAGTCATTTCCAAACTTCATCGGTTGCCTCCACTGCCTCAGTATAGGTTTCTGTAGAGTGCCGATGAGGCTCGTAGTGCTGATGCCTAACTCCTCCTACTTCCTGGTTCATCCAAAAACAGGCAAAGAGGCGGAGCACAGATAGAGCTGGAGTGGGCCCATGGTGCTGTGACACATTCCACAGAATGTGACGGCCAACTGTTAACAGTGAACTACTACAAGTTGGCTTTAATGTTCTCACGCTACACGTTACTTCACAATAAACAATATTCCAAAAACAAATGCCCAAATGTTCCTTTAAGAGACTTGTCAAACACAGTCACCCTCTGGTTCCCTGGTGATATATAATGTTTTTCCATCGTTTGCTTCCTGGTTGCATTTTTGCTAAAACAGAGAACAGCAAAGTTTGAGGAATGGCCTTTATCGTGCGCTGTCTTGCAGCGCATGAAAACACAAGTGTTGGATGATGTATTCTCAGAAACACACGGAGACGACGTGACAGGTTTATTTTCCTACATCACGCGTTTTCTCCCCCGTCGCTCAGATGGCCGACCACTCTGACGTCCTGCGAGGAATCCACAGAACGCCTCATGTGCAGTATCCTGTGTTGACACCGAACATGCAGGGTTTCCAGGAGGCTGTAAGCATTAATTACCAAACTGGCACAATGATTTATGCTATAGACCACAACTGTTTACCCATGCTTGTCACTTTGAGTTATGTCCTCCTCTTGGCCTGTGCTTACCTCAGTGTGACTCTGGCACGATTCTGTTGATCCCCCCCCCCCACCCCGCCCCCCCCGTGTTAAGGTGGCGGCCGGTGCCACTGAGGTGGCCGTGTTTGGGTCGGCGTCTGAAAGCTTCAGCAAAATGAACATTAACTGCTCCATAGATGAAAGCATGCTGAGGTTTGAGGAGGTCATCAGCGCGGCCAAAGAGCGACATGTTCCGGTGCGCGGGTGAGTCGCCTCCTCTGCGTATTCATGATGTCACTCTGATTGTTACGTATTTGTGTATCCGTTTACGCCGAATGGGGCGGTCGAAAATAGCGTTTCTATAAGTGGAGGAAAACACAGGACTCCGTAATGATACCTCTTATAGCGAAGTTCCAGATGTTCACCAGGTTATATCTGTGCATTCGAAGAACCGCGCGTCCAGATGGACTTTAGAGCAAAGCAAACACGCTGAGTCACCACAGAATGTGGTTGTGCCTTTTGTCAAACACGCAGAATGAAGCCTGACAACATGTTACAACACAACATGAACCGCCGTGACCAAAATGAGCACTTTTATGCACACTCATAAATATCACTTTCCCAAATAAGCCAAATTACGTTGTCAATATCCAGATAAGTTATTCTCTGGTTTTATTCCCCGAACTGGATCCACACAAACTTTACTGACTCACGCCACATCCTTCCACTGAGGGTTCATTCCCAACAAGCAGAGGAAATAACCTCCTTTGTGAAAATACAGATAAACCAAACTGTAGATATCTACTTCATGTAATTAAACTCCATGGAGACTAATGACATGAAACCAAATTGTGAAGCCAAATTTTGTTGCTCACCCCCTGGTGGTCGGTAGCAGCATAGGTTAACCATCCTCCCCCATCTTTATTGCCTCAATTGGACCAAATCAAAAACATGGAATTGACTTGATGCAAATAGATTATGAAGAATGCATGTGTCAGTTGATATTGTCAGTGGTGAAAGATGGCGGCATTCGTAATGGGGATATTTGGCAAGGAGTTGTGCCTCTTTATTTACACTCTATGACGTGAACAAACTAAAACTAGGTCTAATTACGTCCAACCAATCACATCCAAGAACTGTTAAGTGACTCACAAAGAATTCTGGGTTTTCATTGGCCTGAGCTTTCTGACTGAGAAACAAGGCCAAAACAAACTGTTTATTCCTATTCAAATTGCACAGAGTCCAGCTAACAACAACACACAAGAGCAAAGTATCAGGCAACAGATTGATTTTCATCGCAGTGAGTGTGAGCCACATGAAAATCCGTCATCAGGAACAGCAGAGCCACAACAATAAACTAATCAGCGGCTTGAAGTTCTCCACATTACTGCAAATTGTTTCTCCATCCACAGCAGTGATTTTGTTTTTATAGTCACTCATGATTTTTACACCCGAATGTCTCACAAAGTTGTTCTCTCTCAGATATGTGTCTTGTGCGCTGGGATGTCCACATGAGGGACACATCCAACCTTCCAAAGTTGCTGAGGTGAGATCCACTTTTCCTATTTGGTCCACCTCCATGTTGAAAGCATGTGAGATTTAAAGGTACAGTGAGCAGGATTCAGCCACATCTCGTGGTAAAGTTGCATGTTGAACCTGCACCTTCCAAGCATGTAGGAAAACCCACAGCTGCCTTTAGTTCCCATCAAAGCTACTGCAAAAACATGGTGATGCGAAAATGCTTCCGAACGACTGAATTAATTTCTGCCCCCAAAAATTGAAATAACTTCATAAAGATCTTTCTTAATGTGCCTTTAATGTCCATTCAATACATGTTTCTCAGAGAGACTGAAGGCTGAAGTTGACTGAGGTTGAGAGAGTCGCGGCCAGTTTATAAATCATCTATTTTGTTTTTTTTGTTTTGAATTTGTAAAATGTTTTCAAAATATGATGATTGTGATCTTAACAACACGAGACAGACTGTTCTTGTCTCTTCAACAAAAGTATTTTTACATATATTTGAGTTTATTATGAAAATCTTCTATCTCGTGTTCTTTTTATCACCAGTTCATGTTCACGGCAAAAGGCAAAAAGCCATTTCATTCAAACTTTACACCTGTAACATTTCATGCTGAGAAGCAATTACTTGGCATAAAATCTGAATCTTGGAAAACCATTGACAGCTCCGGTCTCTACGCTGCAGGTGGCACGGAGGTTGTATGAGATGGGCTGTTATGAGATTTCCTTGGGCGACACCATCGGCGTGGGGACTCCAGGCTCCATGTCTGCGATGCTGCAGAGTGTGATGGCGGAGGTTCCCGTCAACGCCCTCGCCGTCCACTGTCATGACACGTACGGCCAAGCGCTGCCCAACATCCTCACTGCGCTGCAGGTAAGAGCTCACAACACAGGCAGTATCTCCCGTAGCGTAACTACATTTGAATGTTTATGTGAGCAATGGAAAAGAGACAGTGGGTCTATCACATTCAATCTGGTGATTCTAATATAGTTTCTCCCATTTAATGATGGGATGTATTTCCTCTCCAAGCTCCGCTGTCTGTTGTGCTGTATGACTTCACTGAATTGGGGGCGGAGGTTAGGGTGTTGCGTGGTGATGGAGCACACGGTTCAATTCCAGGCCACTCAACCACCCCCCCCCCCCACACCCCCCCCCCCCGATGCATGTCACCTCAGATAACAGCTTTTGCGAAATGAAAGTATAGAAGACATTGAAACTATGTCTTAAAGGTAAAGTACGTCAGGTTGATTAACTTACATGTTGCATTTGAATGCATCTCATCTCAACATTTCAAGCATGAAGGAGAACATACGGGATCCTTGTTATCTTTAAATCTCCAAAATGTGCTCATCCCGGGCTACTGGTGGTGCGGCATGGTGGCCTCAGTAGAGGGGACCTGCTCCTGAGATGAATATAACGCCCTCATTTCTTGTTTGTTTTATAAAACCTAAGGTGAACCTCCACCCCTCCACCAAACCATCCTTTATTAATTCATTCTCTCAAACTTTGAGGACGCGCCCGATGAGATCAACAATTCTTCTTCAAAAAAGACATTGATTTTACAAGAGTGAAAATGGTCAAAAGAAAATACAGAAACACACACAAACTAACAAATTCCATGAACTCCAGGCACAGAATCATGGTTAATACATGATGGGTCTTTGAGAGAGTTTGATATGAGCGTGTGTGAGTGAGAAACACCTTCAAGTCCTTGAAGTCCTTATTTAAAGGGGACCAGAGGCTGAGTGGAATATATCGCGGGAAAATGGAGAAGGGGGAACCTTGAAAAGTTGTCAAGCGCTGTTCAGAAATCAAAGAGACATCTCAGCAAATGGAGGGAAGCTGAGGTCAGACCTCTTGGATGCAAGGCCACAAACTCATGAGGAATCTGTTTATGGGAAGAAGACTTGAAGAAGTCAGACGATAGTGTTATTGTGAGAGTTTGACCCTCGCCACTATTTTCCTCTATGATGTGATAAGCACGAAAACTCTGCGGTCTAGATCTTTGTGCGATAGATGTGTAGGATGGCAGTGCTTCATCTGGAGGAACAGTGGAAGGTTCACTCACCTCAGAGGAGAAAGAGTGGATTCTTCTCGGCGCGAGCACAAGACACCGTTGTACGATCCTCAACGTCCTTTGACCATAAATTGTCTGACAGCTTTTTCCTCGGCGGCTTGGCACCGAACCTCCGGGCACCTTCTCCCTGCACATGCACGTCCTTCTCCTCATGATGAGTATAAATACTCTTGTGGAGAGCCGCAGGGCCAGCGGTGGATAAACGCCCGGCCTCTGCATACATCAACATTGTTACCCTCTATGACATAAAGAGGAGCGACCAGATGTGAGCTCTGAGTCCAAAGCTGAGGAGGTGATTCTTGTTCCAGGATATCTCTCCGCTTCCTGAAGGAACTGCCAGCACTGCAGAGATCACGTGTCTTCTCCGAGGCCTTAAATCATATTTCCTGCTGTTGATAATCAAACGCTGAGCTCCTCGTAATCCATCTTCTTCACTTTCACGGGAAAAAATGGGGCAGAACATTCGAAGACAGCATTTTGGACGAGGGGATCTTGTTTAGTTTTGACTAGAGTCGGAGACAAGGCAGTGAAATTCTCATTCATTTGGCCATTTATGACTTTTTCTTTTTTTAAACTAGAATTAAAGCATTAAATGTCCTTTGTGTTAGATTCTGGACAGACTGTTTCTATTTCTCTTGGCACAACTGGAATATGGAATAATTATGCTGATGTTTTTATGAGTGTTTAATCATGTGAATGTGAAAATGGTTGTTTTCATTAATCCAGAGCTCTTTATACTCACATCAGGATCAGCTCCTCTTTACCGAGGCCGCCATGTTACACAACCATGTTTTTACAGTAGCCCAGAATGGACAAACCCTTTAAGTGTCACTAATGACCAAAGGCTCCCATATGTTCTCCTCCATGCTTCAAACACTCAAAAAGAGTGAGCTGAGAGATGTATTATTTTAGTTGATATGGCCTCTGACACTGGCCTCTAGGTTATTCAGTTCACAATGGTTAATATTACAATTTAAATGAATTGTATCTATTCTTTAATATTATATTACTGATGTATTTTCTGCAGCTTAATGTGTATAAACACATTTCATATATTGTACAATATATAAACTTTAAAAATTGCAGTAATTTCAAACACACAATTACAATATACTTGTCAATTGTCAACACAAAATGAGTTCCACAGCATATAGACAGATGTTTGAGGAATTATCAAACAATGAATGTCGTATAACTCACATAACATGGTGTTGACATTCAAATCCTATGCAAATATTGTAGGACTGAGTATTGAGCTGTAAGGACTGATCCAATATTCCTGAACTCACGGCAGAACCACGTCCTCTCTGAGCTTTTAATGGCAGTGAGTAAACGTATGTGCTTATGAATGTGTCCTCTGTTCTGCCTGCATTCAAACGACCCAACAACAAATGTGCTGGTCACAATGAGACACACAGAGAACCAGGAACCATCCGTCAACAAGGAAGAGGGGCATTAAGAAACATGATCTAAGCCTCATCCCCACAAAGTAAGATGATTCACAAACTGCCCATTGAAAAAAAAAAATTCCCAGAATCTTAATGAACATAAGATATTTCCAGAGGGCCCTTCCCTTCACAGCTCGCACGTACTGTAATGGGAGAAAAGGAGTCGATGGACGATGACGTGAACACGCTCTTAAAATGCGCCGCTCACTAAAACGTGATTGGGCTGCAAAGCCCTGTGGAGGAGCGGCTGTCAGGTTGTTTTTCACCCCTTTGCACTGCGAGTGTAAAAGTGACATAAATCCAGACATGAAGCAGAGGTAACGCAGATCTGGCTGTATCAGTTCTCCGCAGCACATTGTCATTGCAGGGGGGGGGCGGGGGCGGAGCTCATCGGGGGCTGGGTGGGTCAACAGATGTGGGGGTAGGGGTGGGGTGGGGTGGGGTGGGGGGGGTCAGGCACAAAGGCTCACCTATTCACTGTCTGTCGGACAAAGCCAGCGAGAGCGCGGTGGATAGAAGGGCCCTGGGCGACTCCTAACTCATCTGTCGCTGGGCTGTTGAGCCCTGACAATGCTGTGCTTAAAGGCCGCTGGAAAACGATCCGCCGCTGAGCATGTGATGAACGGTGCCGCGGCCGCAGACCCAACACTTTATTGTGCGGAGGGTAAATATGCTTTTAGTCACTTTTTCTTATTGGCATACATCATAAATCCACAGGGCCCTCACGCACAGATTCACCCAGGAATAAAACAACTCAGACCGGATGTTTCCAAACGGTTTCAGATCTGGACATATTTATGCGAGATCAAAGGAGAGTGGTGCTAAACACCATCCATAACTCCATCAACCAAGCCGCACCACGTCCCACACCCTGATAAGTATGTTCTCCGTTTCTTCCTCTCCAGATAAAAGCAAAAATGACATGAAAAAAAACAAATGTTAAATGTGTGGTAGGCTGGACTTAGTGGAGGCACAACATACACTGCTGTCTACTCTTTTCTGGGAAACATGTCGTTTGTTGTGGAGATGCTGAAACCTTGGCGAGCTAATTAAGCTAACCGCCGACATTTACACCCAGTGACGCGCCACACACAGAGAGGCAATGAGAAAATGACAAAACACAGACAGAGCGGCATCCCACAAAGCACGGAACAGTTCTATTGGCTGATTTAGAAGGAGTCCATCTTTTTTTTTTATCTTTCAGACTATACCTTTACACAAAGTGATTGAAAATACTATTGGATGATGCAGATAGAACTTGGTAAAACATAGAAACTAACAAAGAGATGAGGGTGAAAAACAGCTGCCAAAGATGCCACGTTGTCGACCAGGAAGATGTTCAGCCCTTGTTCGAAGATGTTTGTTTGTTTGTTTACTTGTGAATTTATTCAATTTCCAATTTTACTAAGATCAAAAAAAAAATTCGTAACCTTTGTCTGACCATGTCGGTTAATCGAGAACCAGTTCTTGTTTACAGTGACAACCATTGTATTATTGATTGTATTAAATGTACCATCCGCCCTGCTGCTCGGTGAGTAAAGGGGGGTGGGGGGTGGGGCTGAGGCAGCCTGCAGACCAAATGTAAAATGACTTCATCTACATCCTTAGATAAACTTCAGCTGTGATGGTGACTGGATCAAACTGCGGTCTGAAATGAGAAATCATCAAATGGTCACAGCAGATAAACCAGATGGGATGAAAACAAAGTTCTCAAAGGTCAGAAAAGGTCAGAAAGTTGACATCATATTGGAATGCTGCTTGAGGAGAACTCACTAATGACATCGCTGGGAAATCACACAGAGAACACAAGGCTTTTTCCTTGAGCCAGTTTATGAAGGAAAGTACGGCAGATATCGTTTGTAAGTTAATTCTGGACGGCAGAGTCAGAGAAGTGCGGAGAGACGGTGAGATTCCTTTGTGAATCACTCTTTATGATTCATGGCAGCTGCTCACACAGATGCAGGGAGTAATGGCAGCCGGGGATATTTAGCCTACCATTTGCTCAACCATAAACAAGATGGAAATGAAAGATGTTATCATGCGTTTTCATTATTGTGTGCCAGGAGTCCACACCACCAACCGAGAGAGAAATGAATTCCCCCAGCGCTGTCAGCCCTGAGTCACTTCTTTTGTTCCTGATAAAGACATTCCTCAGTCTTTGTACCTTTTTTTTTTTTCTTTCTCCAGGAGGTCTGTTGGGGGGGTTGAAGTTGGGGCGGGGGGGTGGGGGGTGGCTTTGTTTCAGACCTACTCCTGGCAGCTCACACAATGACAATGTATGGACTTAGATTTCACAGGCTTGGCAGGGAGAATGATTCATTCCTGCTCTGTAATTCAGGTGCATTGTGCACAGTGAGTGCTGCAGCTGGGATGTACAGTACAACCTGTTTGTGCTCTCACTCCTCCGCTGTGTTTACCTCACACTCTGTCAATGAGGCTCTGTTCAGTCCTGGCCAGGCTCAAGCGCAGTCACAACACTTGGGTTTCATGCGTCGGTGCGAGAAGATGGAGTCGTCCGGGTTGTGGTGTCTTCAGACCTCGTGCGACAGCTTGTTGATCTGCTCGTTAAAGAAGCGTGTGTTTATTATGTTCATCGTTTTCATAATGAGCCTCTTCTTCTCCTTCTTCTTCTTCTTCTTCCATCCTTGCCGTGACCACCACCAAATATGAAATAATAGAGAAATTGCATCGTGACACTTTAAAAAACTTTTTAAAAAAAAGATAGATGAAAGAAGTATAATATAGTACAAACATATGTATTCCCATGTGTTTTGGCTGATTAAACTAGCTGAAAATGTCATATGACATATATTTTTAAAATTAATTTAAAAAAGAATATTTCAAATCATCCCAATTATTGAAAATTGCAGTAACAGTTTTTTCTGTAATTTTTACACTTGCAAAGTCATCTGGCAGACCACGTTTGACATCCCTGTAATAGAGTATACAGAATCATATATATTAAGTTGTATTACATAATATTATTTACTTTACTTTCACAGTCAGACTGACAAGACTATAAAAGTGTAGTGTAAAAAAAACACAAAAATATGTATATTTTTGAATATACTGTATATGAGAAGATTATTTTACTATGTATGGCAAATGAACAGGCATCAGACTCTGTCTTTGTCTTCTTTGTGTAAAGGATTTCATCCGTGGACCTTCACGACCACATCACCTCCAAAGTCAGATCTGCTCTGGTGATGGTGAAACAGCCTTCACCTCAAAAAGCTAAAAAAGAGACACTTTTGTTTTAAAACTCTTTAAATAAGCAGTGAAATTCTCTACTATATTCAGACTGATTGTCTTTTCAATCGGTGGTTCTGCATTCATGAAACCCAGTAATGCACATCGAGGTAAATGAAGAAGGTGGTTGGATTTTTACTGCTTGGAATTCTGACGTTGAAACAATTTATGTCTATGAAAAAAAATCTCATTTATTTGCTCTGTAGAGTTTATTTTGTCTATATCTCTGAGCGCCCTCTCCCCCCCCCTCCCCCCCCCCTCCTCCTCCTCCTCCTCCCTCTGCTAACCCTCACCCTAACCCTAACCCTAACTCCCCCCCCCCCCCCCCCCCCCCTCCTCCTCCTCCTCCTCCCTCTGCCTCTCTGTGGCCACACTCTTCACGCCTGCCTGGAAAGAGGTTGTATATGTGTCAGCAGTGGATCTGTCACAGTTTTCTTTCAGCTTCCCAGTTTATGTAGTGGTGGGCAGAGCATCACTGCTCCACATCTCCCCCCCCCCCCCCCCCCCCCCCCCCCCCCCCCCCCCCCCTCTCTCTCTCTCTCTCTGACGCAGTTATAAAACCAGAATGGGAGCTTGTCCATCCTCGGCCTCGTCTGCTCACTGTGTCGAATGTCAACACGTGTGTCCAGAGTTCGAGCGCGCTCTGTGTCGTTAGCCCGGAATGTGTTGTGTTTTCACACGGCCACAGCTCTGCTCGCTCGCATGTAGTCCTTTTCACACCGTGTGCACATCTGGTTTTGGGGCAGTTGCGAAGCCAACGCTGGCGAGCCGGAGCCGCTGACCGCCGGTCCCCTGCGTGGTTACTGTCCAGAGGAAGACGGGGGGTGCGGGCGCTGAAGGCCCCGTTCTGTTTTCCTCAGGAACAGAATCGGCGTGAGGACCCCCGGCTTTACGCCGCTGGCAGCCGAGAGCGAGAGGGTTGGCACGGCGGATTACAACTCCGTGTTTATACAAAACAAATTATGCCCAGTACGATATCCTGCTCTGACTTTCACCAAGGTCTGTAAATCTCCTCCACACTGGTGTAGATCATCTTCCTCCTCCTCCTCCTCCTCCTCTCCCTTTGCCAACATAAACCGCAATTACAGGCTGGCTCCTGCTAAAAGTTCAAAAAGTTCTTGTCGGGGGGGAAAGTTCCCAATTAGCAGCATTGTTCCAGATACAAGGAAAGAAAAAAAAATCGGGCAAGAGAGATTCTTTTAATTCAGCTGGTCTGCTCCTGCTGTGTGGGGTGAAGAGTCCTCCGTGACCCGGTGCCACCGAGAGGATCAGTGAGTTAATTTTCTCTCACTGTGGGATCCACTGACATCCCTGACATCCTCTGACGCTGGGAATCATCTCTGATGTTCTCATGACGATGAGGAGGAACGCTGGAAAACATCCGGAGAACTCAGATCCTTGATGAATAGGCTCATAGTTCAGTACATGTAATACAGAGAGTCACCCCTGTTTTATCTCTGTATGGAATGTCCATTGTCCGCGGAGGCTTAAGGTTAATGTGGATGAGTGAAGTCGACATGTGTTGTTAGATCACATCGGGAAGTGGTTGTGTTAAGGAATAAAATAAGAATAAGAAATTAAATGTATTGCATTCAAAATGTAAGTTAAAAAAAATAAATAAATAAATAAGATAAAACTGGATGATATTGAGTTTGAATTTGATATTAAAGTAAAAATAAGACTGAAGTGTGAATAAAATGAATTCCATTTAAAAAAAGAGCACAGGAAAAATGTAATGAATTGCAAGAAGTATTCAGTTTGATTTAAATATACATGAAAAAAAAAGGATTCAATTACGTCAATCAAAACAATTTGGGATACGTCTATGTAAAATTGATTTGAATAAGAAGCACAGAATTTCATTTGAAGGCCAAACATGAAAAATCATGTGCAGCCGAGGAACCAAAGATCCTTTCATACATTTGAAGGACGTGAGTGAAACAGTCTCGATGACACGGACGATTATTTGAAATAACTGCACTTTAACGTGGTACTGTTCTACTTCCTGGACTGTTGGCGTGATGTAAGCGGACACCATCCGGCCCAAAGGAACAAATGCCTCCTCAATGTGGCACGAGAAGTGGAACCCCCCCTCCCCCTCCCCCTCCCTCCCTCCCTCCCTTCCTCCTCAGTTCAGGGGCAGATCACAGATCTGTCCAAACATCAGGAACCAGCAGAATCAGAACCATATGAAATGTTCTGCTCAGCCTTCATAATGTTCCTCTTATATATGAGACCAGGCCCTAATTATGCGGTGCTGGTGTTTGGAAGCTGACAAAGGGGATGACTAAGCTGAACTGCGGGACATACCGTGCCCACTCATCTTCAAAACAGCAGCCCACAGTCGTCCTGAACAGCTGTAAGACACCACCGCAGCCCTGGCCAGGGCCACGGCGGCGGCGGCTGCAACAATTGAGCAGGAACAAGGATCTTTGTTCCCAGAACGTTTCTTTCCTTTTTTTTCTCCCTTAAACTGAAGGTGGAAGGAGCTGCTGAATGTCTCTGTTGTGCACCCCTTTGCAGATGGGGGTGTGTGTGGTGGACTCGGCAGTAGCCGGCCTGGGAGGGTGCCCGTACGCCCAGGGGTCGTCTGGCAACGTGTCAACAGAAGATGTTCTCTACATGCTGAGTGGAATGGGAATTGAAACAGTGAGTCTATAATAAAATGTAATGTATATATATTTTCACTCTGCCTGAGTGGCTGGTGTTTATGTCTCTATATGCCCAACACCTCAGCTCACACTCACACAATCACCCAGGGTTTATTTACATTGAGGATCCCTGTGCTGTGGAAAGGTTGATTTTGTAACGTCAGTGGTTTCACGCAACTTGCTCCGGCCTTGGTGTCACATGCACCTCCAGGAACTATTTATTTAACAATCCTTACCCCTGCTGGTGGAGAGCTGTCACTGCACATTTCTGCCCCATGTCTGTCTCTCGCGCACACACACACACACACACACACACACACACACATCTACACTCACCCCATCATGGCTTCATCGTTGCAGACTGAGCCTGTTCTCTGACCGTCTCCTTGTGTCTCCGCAGGGTGTGAATCTGGCCAAAGTGATAGAAGCCGGCGACTTCATCTGCAGTGTTTTAGATCGTCACACTAATTCCAAAGTGGCCAGAGCCAGAGGCAGAGCTCTGTGATTCTGCTGTGGTGAAGGAGTCCCCTCCTCAAGTGCTTCCCCTGCTACTGCTGCTGCCGTTGGTAGATAGAAAGTGTTTTGCAGTCACAGCTTTTTAATTAGTATTGTTTTTGTTCCGCTGTGTATTTTAGAATTTCACGAAAGAAAAAAGGACGAGTTCCATGAGCATGGACGTGACCAGGGACAGACCATGACTCCATTCAGTTTTCTAATTTCATTACCAGCCAACTGATGAGTCACTATGGATTTTTTTTTTTATTCTCTTTTATATTCAGTTCGGTTTGACTCCAACAAACACATAGTGAACATCTGTGACTTTTCCAAAGCTCAGTGGCCTTAGAAACTTACAAACAAAAAGCAGAAGAATTCATTTTCTTGCGGCTTTTAGGTTTTGCAGAACTCAATTTGTTAACACCAAATATAAAGGAATAAAACTTTCGCTTCAAATATTGATAATTAGTCATTAATAATTATTTCAGATCTGCATCCAGAGTCAGATTCCTCATGAAAACTATCCAAACAGAATAAATAGAGTTTTAAAAGCCATGTCTTATGACCACGTAGGCGGTAAACAAGTGAAATGTACAGCCTGGTCTTCTAATTTACCAAAAAAATGTAGTGTTACAAAGTTCTACATTCATGACTTTTTACTTTTAGATATAAGATCAATCTTAATACTTGTTATGTCTCAAATACTCCTTTATGAGACATGGCTCACATTTGATTTATACACTCTTCTTTTTCTTCTTTCAAATTTACAACAATGAGATGTCATTTATCAATATTCAACATGCTCATTATCAGTATTTCTCTCCATAGTTTCTATCTTATGTAAAAGAAAATAATCAGGATTTTAACAATTTTACCAAAATCCCATCAGAGCGTGTGATGAGCGTTTACCCTCAGGTTCCTCGGCAGAGGATTGAAGAAGTGCCCGTTGATACTATTATCATCCGCCATATATTTATCTATTTATTTCATACACTGACATAAGCTACTGACTGTGTGACACTCCAACATGTTTGTGGTGTATCTGTGTCTCTCCTGTCGTGTCCCACGTGTCAAACTTTGTACAATGTTACCGTCGAAAAATGAGCTGAGACGCTGCATTTCAAACACCTGCATCCGAAGTGAGGTGATGTTTCCTTCAGTTAAGAATAAATATCACTCATCAGGTGATTACCTCTTTCATTTCACACAAAGTAAATAAAGATAAAGAGGAGAGGAGGAAATGGACGGATGTGTCTGGCCTCTGTCCTCAGGGCTCGGTTTCTATCCTCTGAGCTAATTGTCATCAAACCCACTCATCTTATCGTCGCTGTGGTGAATCACAATCATCACCCTGAGCTACTGGACAGAGATTCACTCCACTCTAATGAACGGAGGGAGCAGATGCAGTCGCATTAACGTACTCAAATGCCGGTGGCCGTCCTCATTACATGTGCAAACAATTATCCATTAAAATAATCTAAGCACTAAGCATTCAATTTTCAAACTGCTCGTAGAGGGACGAAAAACCACTCTGATGATAAGAAAATGAGTGACGTCTCAGAGGAGCGTTCAGACTTTAACTGGGATGGGAATGAGGGAGTCTTAAAGTGAACGGAGGCGGGATGATGGGATGGATGGAGCGCCGACTGAGGGTGGTTCAGTATATTAAGATAATGACAATGTGCGTTGCCGGCAGTGATGATGAAGTGCCATGAAACATTACTTGGAATCAAATTACTGAAGAGAATCATCTCCAGGTGATGATGTTGTTTAAAGCGTCTGAGGGAGAAATGCTTGTTGTGTAATGTGGCGTTGTGTATCAATCCCCTCGGGAGACGGACACTCGGATTGGCTCCTTTCATAGATCACTTCACCCAGTGTGTCCCAGGAGGTGGTGATGTCCTCACAGCCCCCGGTCTGTTGGTTCATTGGACATATTTGTTTATTTCTAGATCTAATATGAGATCGTCAGACAACATGGGTCAGTTTACTGCAAAACATGGTGAAAGGATGAGTTGGATGGATGGATGGATAGATAGATAGATAGATAGATAGATAGATAGATAGATAGATAGATAGATAGATAGATAGATAGATAGATGGATAGATCACAATGTTAATCGAACCTTTCACACTGACACTTTAAGCTGAACACACTGTGGCTGAGGGCTTCTGAAGGATCTGTCCTCTGACCAGTGGGTCAAGGTTCGATTCCCGCCGCCCTTGGGCAAGACACCGAACCCCACGTTGCATGTGCTCATAGATAAACAAAGTGCTGCGAACAGATGCAGAGTGTGAACGTGTGTGTGGCTGGGCGAGTGTAAACCTGAGCTGTAAAGTGCTTTGAGAGGTCGTCAAGACTCGATGAAGCGCTGTCGTATAAATGAATACAGACCAATTACAGGAGCCGTCATATCAGTGATGGAGGCTCGTGCAGAGAATCACTCACAGCTCCGGAGGCTCTGCCATAAACCAGACTCCGATCGATGACATCATCCCTCACCACTTGAGGTGAAGTCCAGGCTCATGAAGGGAGATCGATTGCTCGCCGCCCGCAGAAGAAGCTCCAGAAGAGATCAAAGCCCCGAGCCACCGGGAGGAGGAGCGAACCATCCACCCCCACTGTGACCCACTCGCCGCTCGGCCGATGCCTCTCGCGCGGCAGACTTATGAATTTCACTCCACATCACCGCGAACCCTCCATCCTGTGTGAGAGAGGGCGTCGATACACGTCTGACACTCCCTCCTCCATCAGCCGCCTGTGAGGGAGCGTAACCTGATGTTGTTTATGGATCTCACCGATTGACCCGAGCGTCTGCGGGTGCCGCTCTGAACTTCTCTATAGACTTTTCCCTCTTCTCAACTTTATTGATGATACTTCGCTTCTGATGCTGTTGTGTGTTCTGCCAAATCCGATGTGAAATCCTGTCTGCGCCTGTTGTCATAATTCGGTTCTGTAGACTTTACAGAGGTGAATTCTGTTTCTTGGAGACTTTCATCCTTTCACCTGTTGCTTTGTCTGTTGCTGCTGAAGGGATTTCCGTGAACTTTGGATGAAGGTTCCGATGCAGTTTGAGTGTATTTTGAGATTTGAGATAAAAAAAAAAAAAGAATCAGCATTTCTGAGGAGACATGGACTTCTCAGAAATAACAGGGAATTTGGATCAAGCTGTGAGACTGGTTCATGGATTTGTGCATTTACCATCAGACAGAGCTGAAGACAGGAACATCGATAAACTGTCACAGAGAGGAGAGCAATCTCACACCTGTCAGATGTGATGGATTCACTGAGTCACAGTTTAAGGATTAATCAGAGCTGTGTTCGATTCTGAAGATGATTTGCTTATTGTTGTTAATAACAATAATAATACAAGGACCAGTCAGTATGATGAGCTCCTCTTTTCATTTTCAATACATTAGTGTAAAGAGGAAGTTCTTTCATCTTTCTCAACATTGGACTTCTTTAGAATTTATGACTGAAATATAGATTTGGATGTTCTGTTCTATTCTCTTTCACAGCGATGACTCAGCATCAAGCAGGGTGCGTCACAAAAGACACAACTCACAGATTGAATGGAAGGGAAATATCTCTGGGGAGAAGTTTGAAAATCATTTAATTGATGCAATAAAAACCATCATTTGAGTTAAATGGCAGGAAAACTAGATTTTGATAACTCATATCAAAGAATCATCAGAGGATAACGACACAGTGGCTTTTCTGCGGATGGTGAAATTTAGTTTTGTCCCTTTTTCTCAACATCCTGTGAGAAAATAAGACATAAAAGAAAGTAGATCAAAGATTCATTCCAAAGAAAAGCAGCTTGTTTTGATTGCTGTTGTGGGACGTACACTTACCAGATTTTACTGTAAACAGCCAGAGGCATTAAAACAAAAACTCCGACAAGTAGCACGGTTGCAAAAGCGTACAGCAGATAACCTGAAAACAGAAAATATTCATTATTCCATATGTCCAAAAGTCTACAGTGCAGACTACAGAGCAGATTCACACGATACTATTAAGCACACCAAGATTCACACCTTTTCAAAATAAAAGCTTTGCTGTTCAGCTCAATATAAACCTTATTGTGTAACTGAATGATTTGTGAGATATGCATTCCATACACAGACATGTAAAGTTGGGAAGTAACTGGTAAGATTCAAATAAAATATGCTAAATCGGAAAATATCACAATCGGTGAATTTCAAATTAGAATGTACCATTTGACCACATGTGATGATGCTCAGACTCATCGTCTGCAGGAGGTTTCGAAGGAGAACTGCTGCTTTTCAAAGGCGGCGTCACTGAAATGAACATAAAACAAAAACCTTATTTAAAAAAAGGCATCTTCTAATAAATCACCTGCCACGGCAGAATCTAAATCTCACGCACTGAACACTGATCTGTCGTGAAGAACGCCATGAATCCTGTTGCATGTCCGCAGGTCGCCATGGTGCACGCCATCACACGAGCAGGGACGGTGAAGCGCGGTGCCCAGAGTAGCAACGAAGGCCATTTTACATTCGGGACGGGCGCCATACATGAGAGCCGGGTCCATGGTGGTGAGACATTCATCGCGGTGCAGGTCAGCGTGGCTGCACTCATCCCTGTCATGGCTCCAGCATTTGTCTCGCAGAGATTTCAACAGGTCGCTGGAAAAAAATCAGAGGGAAGGAAGGGTTAGTATTTGACGAGCTCAGGTTTCCCTGTGTTCTGGAGGTTTCAGTCGAATCATCACATTCACATGATCCTCCTGTTCCTGATTCCACGTTCAATTCAACGTCACGACAGATGGCGCAGGGAAAGATATTTGGCACAACAAGATGCTCCGTCGAATAACTGCCTGTGGACGCATCATGTCCTTGTTGACTGCTTATCCAGAGAGCCAGGTTGTGTGGTATTTCTACCAGGGGGCCATGGGGGTGGGGGGGGGGGGGGGGGGGGGGGGCCGTGCGGGGGGGGGGGGGGGGGGTGCGTCAGCGTCTTGGGCCAGCGACACTGTCTCGGAGCTATTTCAGCTTAATTGGATGCAAATTAGTTTTGGCTGAAAAAACCACATCCAACTGTGTCGTGTCTCACACTGTGGGGAGATGTGCCCTGAGAACCAATTCATCAGCTCACTTGGACGTGTGACTCCGACATGGATGTCTGAATACTGTGGCTGGAGGAGGTGGAAGCATCCACTGGTCCGCTTCAAGAACACTTTAATTATCTTAACTAACTTTTACTTCTTTTTTTTTTTTTTTACTGAAACACGTTCTTTCAAGAAGTTTATGAAATTCAGAACCAGTCATTCATGAGATGTACCCTTTGCAACTCCACAAGACCCTGTAGAATCCCCCTGGCAAAGAGCTGAAATTGTGGACTATACCTTTACGACAAACAAACGGCCCGCAGGCCAGAGCCGGCCCACCTGGGGGTCCGGTCCGGCCCGTGGGATGATTTTTGAGTGTAAAAAGTTAGTGTAAAAATTACAGAGAAGATATTGGTTAATCAACCTGCGCTTACTATGTCAGGACACTAGGGGGAGCCTATATCGCTCTGAATGAGTGAGTTGGAGAGAAGAAGAGCAGGAGTAGATTGTGAGTGTGTGCCTGTGTGTGTGTTGACGTAGCAGCGTTACGCTTTGATTTCACTGCTCCGACCCACTTCACTTTAAAGTGGGCTGTTGGTGGCCCCCGTGCCAAAATCACACACACCTCTTTTTGCTAATGAACAAACATTACCATGTGACTGTGTGTGTTTGGAGAAGCTCAGTCCACCCACCAATGTGACACCAGGTGCAGAGAGAAGGACTGTACCTGCAGTCACTGTCATCAAGACACTGTCGCACTCTCTCCTGACAGATCTCGCTCTCCTCTGCGCAGGGGCCGCTGCGCAGGGAGGTTTTGGTCCGCAGGCAGCTCTCGTCCCAAACGTCGCACTCGCACAGGACCAGCATCTCAGCCACGTTCTGCGGCATGCCGCCGTAGAACTCCCTCGTCGCTCGCTGGCAGAGGTCCCGCTCGCACGGATCGGCCGAACACGCCTGGACGACAGAGACCAGCTGCTTGTTGCAAACGGCGTCACTGAGACAGACGGTCATCTGGTGGAGGCAGGACCCAGCGCCATCGTACACTGGCGTGGAGAGAGGGAGCTGTGAGTGCATATATGGGTGTGATGGGCAGAGGAGAAAAGGCATTTCTCCCGAATCCCCCGACAGTGATGATGTCATACATGGCATCAAAACTGGCAGGTGCACGTGGAATCATTTAATATGCGTATACATGCGATGCAGCAAATCTGATGTCATAAACAACAAGAACATCAACGACATGGAACTCAGTTGGGTTCAGCGACAATGTTACCATGGTGACCTGCATCTGTCCGGGTTTGATCTCTCTGCCTTTAATCAGGAGAAGCTCCCTCACTGTGTCGTACCAGCGTCGCCTCTTGATCCAAACAGTGGGATTAAGTAGAAATATTGACTCTGACTATTTATCTTTTCTAATGATTGTGCGTCAGGAGGATTAAAAAAACAAAATGTGACTGGCGCATGTTTGCGTTGAAAATGAGAACGAGGCCTGTGTTTGGACTGGATGTGTCCTCAGTGGCGTATTGGAATAATTACCATGTCCGATCAGAGTGCTTGACTTCCAGTCCTCCAGCGTGCTCCTCTTCTGACGACTGGCTGCGCAAACAATGGAACGCCTGATTAGCTCCCCTCTCACAAACGTCTATTAGAACCCGTGAAGCTCATTCTGGAGCACAATGGTGTCAAATTGCCATCGGTAAACACCGAATGTAATTCTCCCAATAAATGCTTATCACGCAGGGAGAAAGTGAGAATACTGCACCTGGCTGTCTGCTGCATTGTTTGGCCAGAGCCTGTATAGAGTCACACAGCTCCTCCTCCTCCTCCTCCTCCTCCTCCTCCTCTTCATCCTCCCGCTGCTCCTGCGCCCGGGCGCACACACACCCTTGCAGTGAGGGAAATTGGTCCAACGCGGTTTGGATGGTCATGTTACAGCCCTGCGAGCCCTTTATTTGGCAGCTCTCCTCTTGAGCGGCACAAACACAAGGCAGAAAAACAGGATTTTCCGTAAGTGGCAGAGCTGTAGCAGGTGTTTCCCGTGGGCCTGTTGTTATTATGCAGATCTGACGGGATGAAATCACATCTAATGGGCTTCAACATCAAAACAGATCTTTATTTGGTGAGGGGGGCCCTTTATTCCTTGACACTGCTTCCAGCTATAGCTCCAGTTATCACATTTGAGCCATACTCCAAGAGGAACAACACGATTAAGCGGCTTCGTGTCCTGAGCGTCCTCAGGAAATACAACCATTCCTAATATAATGTCACGTGACCACGTAGAGGTAACCACACATGCCCATCACTGTGTAGAAGGATTAGTGAGATGCATTTCTTTACCTTGGCAGATGCCGCCGTGAAACGCCTGTTCTCTCATGCATAAGTCAGACATGCAGGTCTCCACTGTGGCCCAGCACTCAGGGGCCACAGAGGAAGTGCAGAGGTGGGAAATCTGAAGGATAACAACCCCTGCAATTCAAGTGCATGAGAATCACTTGTTTGTTAGAAGCAGAATTCTAAGATTTCTGTTTACATCTCTGATTAAACACACGGGTTTGATACTGATCTTTATCAACAACAACACATGCACCTTTACAGCTGAAAGACTTTAAAGCTAGATGACAACAACACACGCGTACATAAAGTTCAACCACATCTGGTCATAAAATGTCAAAGTCCATTGTTCCATGTGTTCATAGACTCACCGAGGATGAGCACAGCCTCCACACGTGTCCGAAGCATGACGGTTGCCATGAAGCCGTGACCTGACACTGACGTGCTGCTGCAGCTGATCGGCTCCCTGTGTCTGTCTGTGTGTCCCTGCGTGAGCTGGGACACGCCAAGCCACAGTCAACAGGAGAAACACAGTTAGAGGAGGCTGTGCCCTGGTCACTGTAATGACATAACACACACACACACACGCACACACACACACACACACACACACACACACACACACACACACACACACACACGCGCACGCACACACACACAAAACAGACCTGAGGCAACAAGGGAGGGAATTATGGTTCAGAATACACGTATTGCCTCTCCGCACATGACCACAGAATAGGTTCAGAGCTGCCGATTCTCCGCAGTGTCTCTCAGCTCCTGGTTTTCTTCTCTTTCCAGATGTAAACATCTCCTCCTCTCATCGTCTCAGCTTTCAGCAATCTGATTTTCGAGCCTGAACGCAGCCTGTTTTCCAAGGTCAGTGTCTGACATCCAGCGCCACACTAACTTCAACAGCACAGCGCCAAATTAGGATGGTGTTGGTCACGAGTTGCACTTAAGATGGTGATCGCCCATCTTTTTCTTTTTTGATCATTATGAAATGATTCTAGATCATAATGTCCATCCATGTCTGTAAGTGAAGGCCACAGTTTGCCAAGTTTGAATCAGTATTTATTTCACTAAAGTAAGCTTATATTTTGTGTCATTGTGTAAACATATTCAATATTACCCACAGAAGAGAGTGACAACAATGCAGACAGATTTATTTTATTGATTTGAAAGTAACACAGACAAACTGAGGAATAAATTCACAACAAAATAAAACACTCTGAAAGTTCACATTGGAACAGAAACATCAAGTAAAGAGAATAATGAGGCGATCAGAGAGGGCTGGGCTGAGGCGTCACGCACCATGACCGGCAAAGAAAAATACATACATACATACATGGATGAATAAATAAATAGATAAATAACTGCATTAATATTTTTTTGGGGTATTCATGATATCTCAAAAATGATTTTCAACATCCATATTATTTGTGATTTGAGCTGGACGTTTTCATGGTTCAAGCTGACTTCAGTATTTTGTTGCTCGTGGGGAAATGTTTCTTTTCCGGTTGCAAAATGACACAATGGCATGCTGGTGGGGCTGTTGTAGTTCTGTTTAGCAAATTTAGTAAACTGACATTTTTTTCAAGTAGCATCAAAACAGCAAAAGAGACTCACACAAGGCATGACAGAGCATTGGAAAAAAACGGAAATGATCTTCATTAACAATCATCACATACAATGTCAACATCTGCAGCTCCATGGGCGAAGTTGCGCTGCGTGTTCCATCTGTGCAGAGGCGATGAAACAAGCGCATCATTATAACTCGGAAGCATTTCAATTCAAATTGTAATACCAATTGTAATCGGGTGATGTAAACATTCAAATCTATTCTCAGAACCTGATGTTGCTGAGCCAAGAGGTTTAAATAATATATTCTTCCTCCCTCTCACTCTCTCTCTCTCTCTCCATCATATATATATATATATATATATATATATAAAATCTCATTATTTTATAAGGTGCCTTTCAAGACACCCAAGGTCGCCGCACAACAAGCAAAAATACAAAATCAACAAAACCACAGTGTCACGCAACAAAACCAAAAAGACAAAATTAACAAACGAATCAATTCAACAATGCATTAAATATTATAGGCCTGCCTAAACAGATGGGTTTTCAGAAGGGATTTCAAAAGGGATAAGGTGTTAATGTTGCTGATGTCTAGGGGGCGGGGGTTCCAGAGGTGGGGGGAGGGGCAGAACGGCTGAAGGCTCTGGACCCCAGGATGGACAGACTGGCAAGAGGGACAGTCAGGCTGATGGAGGAGGCAGACCTGAGAGTGGGGGGGGGGGGGGGGGGGCGGGGGGGGGGGGAGGGCGGAGGGGGGGGGGGGGGGGGGGGGGGGGGCTTCTTGATACCTAGTGGGTCAGAGAGATACGGAGGAGCGAGGTTGTGGATGGCCTTGAATGTGTGGAGCAAAATGTTAAAGTGAATGCGTTATTTTATGGGAAGGAGTTGTTGAAGAATGGGGGTAATGTGATTAATGGATGGTGATCTGGTGATGATGCGGGCAGCAGCGTTCTGAACCAGTTATACCTTACGAAGACGTTTGTCAGGGAGTCCAAAGAGGGGAAGGGAAGTAAAGGGAATGACAGTAATCCAGGCCAGAGTTTACAGGAGCACGAACCTGGATGGTGGCGCTGTTGGGAGTGAGTGATGGGCGGAAACGGTTGAGATTACGAAGGTGGAAATACGCGGACCCGATGATGTTATTGATGTGGGTGTAAATGTGAGTGTTGTCAAGGACGATATGTATATATACATATGTGTGTGTATGTATATAGTATATATGTATATGTGGTGTGCAAGAAACCTTAAAAAGCAGTTAATTGAAGGCTAATTGGTTTGTTTGAAACCCACTGGCCTCGCTGTCAATCAACACTAATGGACTTATATGTTAAAACTCAGGGTCATTCAGTTTATTCGACCCATTCAGAACCTGCAGCACATACTTGTACTCATTTACTCATAATGTTGCACAGTGGGGTAAAAACACACAACTGAACAAAGGGAAACACTACTTCAACTCCAGGCAAATTTAAAATGTGCATAACAGACTCAACTGAAATGTACTTTTCCCCAGAGTATTTCAATGTGAAATCCTCATATAGACGTCAGCAAGAGGGAAAATTAAGAGGAAGAATATTTGGCCAAGTTCCGAAGAAAGAAAAGGACAGCACAAGGTCACTGAGGATTTTCATCATAATAACACAAGACAGTGGCTGAAAGTGCACCTCCACTGAGATGCCCTTGAGCCATGCCACTGTTATTGGCAGCCTCTCACTGTGAATGTGTGTGTGTGTATGTGTGTGTGTGTGTGCTCAGGGAGAGAGAGAGGATTCAGGTGCATTCAGTACTGGCATCAATATGGGTCATCAAAATAAAATGGGCTGTTATGGGAATTCATTTATTTCTCCATGATCAATCACTGTAAGTGATTTTATAGTCACGATATTTTAACAGTACAATGTGTATGATTCACTGACATCTAGTGGTGAGGTTGCATGTCGCAGCTTTCTTCCAAGCGTGTAGGAGTATCCCTCGGTTACCATTCAAACTCAAAAGGCGTTTTACTTCATCCATTCCAGGCTACTAGTAAAGAATCAGGGTGATTATAGACTCTTGAAAAATAACCGATTGAAATAGAAAAATATTTGACCTCAATCTTACACATTAGCTTTAATCATTAAAATACAACAAATAATTACATTTGACATGACTTCGTAAAATTGACCATATTATGGATGTAAATGTTCACGTTTTCTTCTTCCTTCCCACGCGATCCACTGCGAGATCCAACGCAAACTCTCAAACTGAATCTCGTCGACCTCATCACGCCCCTTCTCCTCCAGCGCTAGAAATTGCAACCTTCCTGAGAACACTTTGTTACTTCCTGATTCGTTGATTTCCCCTCGATGTTGCATGGACACACAGAGCCCAGTGTAGAGCTGCCTCAAAGAATATTCCATCATTTACCATGTTGGTCATACACTGGTGCCATGTCCATACCGTCATAATTATACATGAATGGACAATCAGACTGAAAATTGAAGGCAGACTTCTGCCATTACATGATCTACACTCTGCCCCCTTTCAGTAAACATAATTATACATGTGACAGAACCAAACATATGGTGACACATACAAAATGTGACACGTACAAACACATTTTGTGTCACCAAGCGGTTCATCGCACACATTGATATTTCCATCGAATATGAGAGCAACAGTTTGGAGAAACAGATTCTTGAAAGGTACATTCTGACGTCTGCCTGTGAGTGCCATGAACGAAGCGACGCGTGACGCTACCCTATCTGATCCGAGATGCGCGACACATTGTCCATGTTGTTGACTTGAGTTGACAGAGACTTTCGACTATCTGTGCTCGGTCTGGTGCGTATCCTCTTTGTCTGATCCGGGTTTTGGCTGTAACAGTGACACGAGAACGCCGCTTTGAACTCCCCGCGGAACTTCCCTGAGGAGAGAGCGCAAGAGGCATTGTGAGCTGCTTTTGCACGACAACATCACTTCTTATTTCTATTCGCAGTTACTGGAGTTCGGAACATCACAGATGGGCCACATTTCAGTGCTGTTTGATTTTGACACTCAGAGTGGGTCGTCCTCTGAGGGATTGGTGAGAGTGCAATTGTTTTGTCCTCGTGCAAGACACTAAACCCCAAATCGCCCTCGACAGCTGTCCCAGCAATGTGAGAATGGAGGGTGAGGACTAGACAATGTGTAGCAACATGTAGCAACACATACAGTATGCGAGTGTGTGTGTGTGTGTGTGTGTGTGTGTGAATAAGATCTTTTTAATTGAACATCTTACGTCTCATGAAGCACAATATAAATCACTGGCGTTTACATGCCAAAAAAACAATTTAAAATCCAAGTCCACGAGGAACTCTAAATGGCCTCCAAATACGCAAGAGAATGTTTTACACAGAAGAATTTAAAAGCACTGATGCTGTTCCCCAACTGTCCACTAGAGGACAGCAATGGGCTCATGCAGCTGGTCTGGGTGGTGGTGAGGCAGGTCACACACTTACCACTGAGGAAATTGTAGATGATGGGATTGGCGGCACTGTTGGCGTAGATGAGCCAGTGTGAGAAAGTGAACCAGGCGTAGACTGTTTCTCTGTCGTTTGTGTTCTTGAATGTGCCAAAAACCCTGCGGACATAAAGCAGGACTTTTGCATTTCATCGCCACACTTTGTGTTGAAAACCAATGAATTCTGCTGCACTTTGGATCTCAAAGGACTCAACAAGGTGAGTCCTGCTCTAATCGAAACTCAAGTGTTTTTCCTTTCTCTCCCTGTTTTTCTGGCTGGAGAGATCTCTGATCCCTGGATCAGCCGGGGGGCCGACGGATTGATTACCTTTTCATGACATTGAGGACGCTGATGGGCAGGTAACACAGGGCGAAGACAAACAGCACCACCATCAGCATCCGAGCCGTCTTGCGCCGGGCCCTGACTTGTTTGATCTCCGCACAAACCGTGCTGGTCTTGACCCTGACGGCTTCTCCGGAGCCCGGCGCCGCAGCCGAGCACTGCATGGACCTCCACTTCCTCTGCATGACCGACGTGCTCCCGGGAATCTGTGGGTGGAAATGCACACATATATACATATATGTACATCAGGTGACTGTACAATACATGGTTCGATGTGTGCATGTCACATAGAGAGGTGGAGCTACAGACCTGTTGACACCACAGCTTGTGGCATATCTGGATGTACGCCAGGACCATCAGACATAGTGGCGCAAAGTAGGTGACAATAAAGAAACAGGTGTGATACACCTTCGGGTAGATCTCAGCTGTTTGGGGGGATAAAAAGAAATTCAATGATATAGTGGCAATGTAATATTGAAAATACCGGTGATTTCCTCAAATGGCCCCGTGTTAACCTGGCCGAGTGACAGCGTGAGTGTGTCTCCAGTCCACATACAAGAGCGACACACTCCGTATCCACCCGCCTGGACATAAATGGCCAATCAGACCCGTTACACTCGTCCTGCAGCCTCACCTCATGACTTCAACTTTTTAGAGCCAGTCGTAGTTAGAGACTTGTTTGTTGTTGTGCAGCTGCTGTGACAGCGAGCTGTGACCTGTGAAATACATCCTCACGTGGACATGCAGGTGGTCACCATGACTAAGCTGCTTCCACAGGCTTTCTCAAAGCGCCTGCAGCCACGCTGTCCTTTCAGCAGTGGTGGTCCCGAGCACAGCTGAAGCAAAGAGGCAGCGGGACAACAACAAACACCACAACAGATCCTGATGTGGACGTGGGAAACATGTTCATACTGGATCTAAATGAATTTGGTCGAGAGCCACACATTGTGGCTATATACTATATATATGTACACACAATATTGTGATATGATCACGGCCTGAGACTGCCACACTTCTGTATGTCTGTTCACTATATATATATGTTCACATTTTTCATTATCAAATAAGTTTTTTTTTATAA
>JAFBJT010108341.1:0-13510 GCA_016785325.1 Chascanopsetta lugubris
TTCAGCGCTAACACTTAGCCGCGTACACGTTTCTACTTGCTTGACAATTCATATGCAGTGGTGTGAAATACGAGTTTGTTTTCGTCCATAGCTTTAACCTCGATATTTTGGTGTTTGCGTGTGTAGGGGTTATTTTTTTTTTTTTTTTTGCGGACAGCAATACGATACGTGCCTGGATGTGTGTTTACACACACACATCATGGTGCAAAACGAAAACGGGGGGAGTGTAAGCGTGTGAAAAACTCTCTCTCTCTCTCTCTCTCTCTCTCTCGCTCTCTTTCTGCTGTTGTTTGTCACAGGAGGGGAGGAAAATCTGACTTTTTTTTATTTTATTCAAGTGTACTTAAAAAGTAGAACACTGAAAATGAAGATCGCAGAACAGGAAGTTGCAAATATTTATGTGTAAATATATGAAGTAGAAATAACTGATACTAACTGGGCGGGGTTGTTGATAGAGAATCTAAAGGCAGTGATGCACTTTTCATTGATCTTTCTTTTTTCTCCCCCCCCTCTTTCATTATTTTGACTCTCTCAGATGGAGATGTCTATTTGTCGTCTGAGCTGTGTGTATTGTGTTATCCTAAGTTATGTTATATTGATATTTAACTTCACCACCAAGGATTACTTCATGTGTCCTTTCTGTTACAGACGTTTCTGTCGTCCCTGTGTTTTTTAACTCTTCCATGCATTTGAAAATTGTGTAGCTGTATCCTCACACCTAATTAATTCCGAGGTTGTTTTTTTTGACTTTGTATCTTTTTCATCCCTTTTTTATCTGTTTTTCAGCACAAAACGAGAGTGAAGGTGTTCTTGCACTTTAGCACTGTACATTCAAATCTCTCCCTCATGATTCACTGCTGAAGACTTTGTTACTTTGTGTTGTGGAAAGTTTGTTTTTCTCCCTAAACCATGCTCAATAACTCGTAACACACTATATGTACACAAGGAAAATAATATACAGATGTATTTGAGAGGCGACGTTTTTGCCTTTTTCTGTCATTAATTTAGTTTTTCGCAGGTTGTGTTAGAGGTTGATGGTATTAAAGTGTGTTCGGAGATGCAATGAAAAGCATTGGTGCTGTTGTTTTCATTCATGTATCACTAAACAGCTCATACACGTTTAATGGGATTCCTAAACATATAAATCTCACTTTACTTATTAAGTCGATATAAAACATCTGATTAGTGCAGAAATGTCAACATCATATCATATTATGTCATGGTGCTTAGTATTCAATTATAATATAAACTGACTAGTTTAAAACTACACAAAGAAAAGCAGAAAATATGTAATTAATAATGATTTGCACTTTAATGTAAATAAACACTCATATTCATAAGAATGATTTAATGTTCAATTTCGGCTAAAAAAAATCTATAAATGATTTCACATTATTATTGTTGTTGTTGGTAAGTATTATTATTTTTGTTACTATTATTAGTGTAGATAAAAATAGATAACTCATAACAGGAAAATATTCTGATATCTAATACATATTTTTCCCAACTCATTTCTACGACCCTTTCCAGTGGGGCGGTGTCGCCGTGGAGCCAGTCTCCTCTCGCCTGGCAGATGTTTGTGGCTGAAACAAGTGACCCTTGATGTGACGTCATCACCTTTGTTTACCCGGCAGGCAGGCAGGCGGTTCCACTGCAGCTGCTAGCTTTTCGCTCCGGTACATCATCTTCACTGTGCAGTGGTGAGTCAGTTGTGTAACAGTGAAGTCACAGGGTGTGTTTTTGTTGTCGGCAGTTGGATTAGCGGTCTGTTAAAGTTATTTATATGCGAGCAAAGATGTCTGCTAACGGCAGAGCAGCGGGAGAAGACTCCACGGACGCGAAGAGAAGCGACGAGCAGCAGCAGCGGTGAGTCATTTAGCCGTTAGCTTTGTTTATCTTCTGTTGCTAACAGACACAGCGAGGAGCTAACAAGCTAATCAGTCTTAGCTCAAGAGAGTTAAAAAAAAACACACACACATTAACCGCTTTTTACTTAATGCTAGCCGCTGTTCGAAACATTGTATTGTTTTTAACAATATGTGAAGTACTAATGAAAAAACTATATATTCATAACTATTCGCATTTTATCCAATGGACAATGTGTACTGCTGAATGTTCCATTGAATTTAAATGAGCATAGTGCCTTCTTAACACATTGTTGCAGTTGTTGTCATTACTACCACTTCTACTACAAGTAATAACAATAATGGTAGCTTTAGAAGTTGTGTTGTTATTGTTATTTACCCATTATTTCTTAACATTCATTTTGTTATCTTGGCTACTTCAAGTATCCGACCTGCTTTCGTGTATGACGTCATAATAATGTAAGACTGTTCCTGTTATCACTAATACTATCATTACAATAACGGTTTCATAAGATAAGATACCATAAGAGAATAGAAAGATGAAAATGGTTCCTCTTTAAATTATGACATCATGATACATTTAAGTGATTATTTGTATTTATTATTGGTAATTATAGAGATTTGGAAAAAAAAAAAACTAAATAAAGATATAAGATCAAAATAAGAATTGGGATAATAGTGCAGACAAAAATATAAAACTTAAAGGGAGAGGCAAAGAAAAAAAATATATCAGTAAAGTGGATTATAATAAACATTAAATATTATTGTAAATACTAGAACCAGAGAACAGCATGTGCACTCTGAGTCTGAATAGAGAATATTTTAAATTGGCATAAGTATCATTGGTAAATGTAGGAGTCTAGTAACAATATAGCAAGTGATTCAAAATTCAAATATGGCCGTCAATGTTGTGTTAAATTGACTTAAGTATCATTGGTAAATATACATATAAGTGGGGTAACAATATAGCAATTGAATTAGTGTTTTATCGACAGAAAATTAAAATATGGCCGCCAACGCTGCATATATTGTTTTTGTGGTGTGAGGTTGCAGTTCTACACCTTCCTGTGGCAGGAGTTACCCACATTCTCAGCTCCACCCCTCAGCCCCTCAGCTGAATCAAAAACAATAGATGAAATACTGGGAGTGAAATTGGATCTAATAATTGATTTGTTGTGCTTCAGGTCCGAGGGCTCCTCATCTGCCACAATGGAAGTTGACGCCAGGTCCCACAGCTTCAGATACAGCCTGGATTTCCCCGTCATTGGCCAGTGCATCATCATCAACAACAAGAACTTTGATAAGAGCACAAGTGTGTAAACTGTGAAAGAGTCACTTATTGTTTAATGATTTAGCATTTAAGAGGAACAACAAATTCACAATACATGTAATGAATTCTACGCAAACAAAGCAAAACTGCTGCTCAACAGATGTTTTTTTAATTTTTATTATTTAATTGTGTAGGGAAACATTACATCCCTGTGGTGATAACACCCGTGGAATACGAAATATTGACTTACTCTAGTGAGAGACACTTATCACGTGTATGCCTCATGCTCTAAATTTGCTATTTTTTATTATTTTATTTATGTTTTGCAGCTTGGACTTTTAACTTTTTGTTTCCTGCAGTCTAGCATAAGCCAAACACGAGAGTCCTATGTTTAAAAAAGCTGAGTTTATCTCATCTCAAATAACCAGCAGGTCAATAATAATGGCTTAGGTGGCTCAAATGTTCACTGTTAAAACTTTGAGTAGCCATCTCCACGGGCTCCGGTTTCCTGTTTGCCAATACGAGCATCTCCAGTTCTGTTGTTGAGCAGTTAAGGTCACTCAGTATATTTTCATGACGCCAGAGAGAAATGAAAGTATACTAAATTGAATTCCCCAAAGTTGAACTAATGTGATTGGGAGTCTAATTCTAAACGGTGGAATAGCAGTAAATGCTAACACACGGGGTGTGTGGCAGTGTCATCTGCATACGGACCATCACCACAAAGGGATGCCGCGAATCTCAGCCATAAAAAAAGTCAAGTTTACAACATGTACGAAATGCACGGAGCTGTAAAATGACCAAATTCGTCGCGTGATGTGGTGCCAGTTTGCCGCTAGCTAAGCTAACCGAAGCTAGCTTGTTACGTCGGGGTCAACCGGGCAAAGTTCCAGCTCTTAACAAGCAGAAGACCGTTGACCATTTCCAGGCTTAATACACTTGATACACTTGCCGTGTGGGACCAGTGTCATGGGGAAGTTCAGGGACACGCATGACTTGCAATCACAAGTTAGTGGTTTAGTTCGTTCCTCTCCAAGTCTGACATTTTGATTGAAGGTGACTTCTTTATGTTATACACTTTTAAAATGACCGCGTTTGCCCCCGTAAAGGGACTATGGGGGGGCCGGGGGGGGGGTGCTTGTTTATCCAGTGCAGCTTTCTTGTCTAGGATATAAAGACCTCGTATCTGCGGGACGTCGTGTCAAACCTTGCGTTGACCGGTGTCCTTATCGTCCCTGCGTTTGGAAAGGGCAACTTTCTGCTTCGCCGCGCTCGGGGAGGAGCCCCTGCGCGTAGCGAAGGCGGCGCTAACGTGTGGCTGAAGAAGACCTCGGCTTTCGGTGTGCTGTCGGTGTACAGAGCATCGGTCTGTTATTGTCCTTAGCTTTGTTTAACGAACTGGCTCAGCAGGACTAACTGAGCACACATGACTGAATGTTCAGCAGACAGGTGGATGTTGTCACAACAAGCTCACGCCATCACTGACATATTAGCTAAGTTCCTCTCACGCCTCACACCTGTTTAACCAAGAACTGGTTCTTTTAAATAGACGACTGGCTCGTGCTTTCAATTCCCCATTTCAACAGAATGTTGTCCCGCGGCAGTCAAGCTTGAACAGTCACAGAGGAGTAGTCCACAACCCCTGGATCCCAGCCGCTGTCGCTAACATATTAGCAATATCCAGAGGTAATTGGCCTGTGGCCGCGCCCCGCCCCCTTTGCCCCACTTCGACGAACAAACGGTCACCTGTGTAAAACTAGCGATGGCAGTTTCCAGTGTGAGCGACGATACAGACATTTTGGGAAGAGAAGGAGCTCATGTCACACAGCAGCCGTCATGGAGAGATTTATTGACAAACTTGGAGGCTAAAGTTCACCCATCGCAGTCCAAGAGGGAGAGGCCGCGTCTTCTTACCCCCACCCCCCTCCCCCCCCTTTTCAGACTGTCGCGTTTGGTCGCGCTAACCGTGATGTTTGATCGTCGAAGAGCCAAAGTACCACGATGACAAGAGAGGCTGCTCTAACGCTAAAGGTGTCAGCTGCGATTAGCAAATGCAACTACACGTGGCAAAAACGATGTTGCCTAACCCTTGTTGATCTTCATATTGAGTTGACTGTGTGATCTGCCACTCAGTTGAATCCATAGAAGACACTTTGACCTCTTTATTTCAGTGAGGTTTAGGGAGTAGAATGAAACAAGCCTTGTTCTGGGGGTAACGGACTTATCAGTAGGTCAAGTGCAGTTTTTGTTGACCTCGAAAAACATCCTCGTTTGATTCAACCGTTGTTTTGGACTTTGTTTTTGAACAATGTTTTATGCACAGGCTGAAGAAATGAGTTTATCTTGGCAGCACGCCCCGATGCAATATGCATGAAGTATGGCTTATCCAATAGCCAAATGTAGAGTTGACTATTTGAATAATACGCAAGCACAGCCGGGCTTTCTTTTAAAAATGTATTGAGTTGCTTGTTGCCGATGAATTTCTTTCTCCTTGGAGAATCCACAAAACCCCACCACTGAGCTACTACCGACTACTTTAAAAAAAAAAAATTATTTGCTCTTAGTATTCGATTGTTGTTGGCGTGTCGTATTTGTGTGAGTGTTTTAAAGGCATTAGGACTTGACAATGGCCTGTCGTGACAGTGTGACGTAGAACTGGTAAACTGAACTGAGCCGTGAGTAACTTTATTACTGACACCTTTTTATAGGTGTCTTCTCTTCTCTCGCCTGATTGGGTTGAAGTCATGTGTCACCTGCGGTCAGGCACCAATAAGATTGAACCCTCCAGCGGGTTACGCTTTGTTTTGCTCTCCATTCAAATTAGGCTCAGAAAGCTCTGACACCGAAACCTGTTTGTGTGCAGCAGGAAAACAAGAGGCCACAGGCGCCGGCAGCTTTTCGGAGGATAACAAACTCAGCTTAGCTTTGTGAGAGTTTTTTTTTTTTACAAGATGGTGGATCCGTTTCATTTGACTGAGGTTTTGCGATTTCCGTAATATTTAGTCCCACACGGGAAGGAAAGTTAAAACCTACATACTGGGGGAAAACATCGAATGGGGAAAGATGTCTGTCCAAACACAGTTGTATCAGTTTCATGTTTGTGTACATGTGGGTAAAAAAAATAGAAATATTTTTTCATACCTAACTACCAGCATTTTTTGCCAGTAGTAAAATCTTCTGTACGTATGAGGCAAACGTGTTTTCATTCTATTGTGAAGGAAATAATAGAATAGAATGGAATAGCCTTCAATTGCGTGTGTACAGTGTAATTAGACAGGCTGCTCCAATCGCTGAAATACAAAAGAAATGTAAAAAACAAGAGCGATAATAGAATAACATCGAACAAAGGAATATAACAATTTACACCGTTGATATGATCTTTATGTACAAATTCTACATTTCTGTTTTGTGTGGAAACCCTCACATTTTCTGTGTCATTTTGAGAACTTGATCTTTTTGTTATGATTTGGTGCTGGACAATGAACGTGTATTCAACGTCTTTTTTTTCTCTTGCAGGCATGAATCAGCGGAACGGTACAGACGTGGACGCCGCCAACGCCATGAAGGTCTTCTGCAAGTTAGGTTACAAAGTGAAGGTTTACAACGACCAGACGGTGGAGCAGCTGAAAGAGGTTTTATATGCTGGTAAGTGCGCAGAGCTTATACATCACGGACCAGCCAGCTTCACACGTACACATATGTAACGCGTGGGCTCTTTTTTTTTTTTTATTCTTCCAGTGTCGAAAGACGATCACAGACGCTCGGCGTCATTTGTGTGCGTTCTGCTGAGTCACGGAGACGAGGGCGTGTTCTTCGGCACCGACGGCCCGGTGGAGCTCCGGCAACTCACCTCGCTGTTTCGAGGGGATCGCTGCAAATCACTGGTGGGAAAACCCAAACTCTTCTTCATCCAGGTACGCCAAGACTCGACCCCTTTCCTCACCTCTCTTCTTCTTCTTCTTTGAAAGATGAACCTGTCACTTCAGCCTGCACTGTTTCCGTGATACACTGTATTTTTCCATTGCACTGTCTATTTTTTCTATTCTAATATTGTCTACCTTGCACATTCTATTTTTTTTTTCTGTCTTCTGAATTCACCTCCTCTTCCTGTTGTTGCCATGTGCCACTTTACAATGCTTTATGTTACTGTGAGCTGCTACTGTGGGATCATTCAAAACATTCTATTCTATTCTATCCTATCTCAAGCACAACTGTGTGTAGTGTGTCTATGTAAGTGTGTCTCTTATGTGTGTCACTATTTCTCATTGTGTTCATGTGCAGGCGTGCAGAGGCACCGATCTCGATAAAGGTGTTCAGACCGACAGTGTGGACAGCGGTCCCATCAAGATCCCTGTGGAGGCTGACTTCCTGTACGCTTACTCCACTGCTCCTGGTAAATACACCCACACTCACACACACCCACCCACCCACACACACACACACACACACACACACACATTCAAATACAAGGCACAAAGTCCAAATGTACCCAGCGGTCAGGCACACCTCTACAATTGCCAAACATTCACCTCTAGAGGGAGCCAGAGTACCACTAGTGGTACCTCACCACATTTTGATAAAGGCTGGCACAGAGGATTCAAACAGCTTCAGAAATTCAGAAAGGTCCCAAAGTAAAATGTAAATCTTTTAGAGTTCACCCTCATTCTTTGTCTGATCCACACATTGTATTTGATTCATTCTAATAATCGTGTACATTCACAGGTTACTACTCCTGGAGGAACACCATGACCGGCTCCTGGTTCATCCAGTCGCTGTGCGACATGATCAGCAAGTACGGGAACGAGCTGGAGCTCCAGCACATCATGACGCGAGTCAACCACAAGGTGGCGGTGGAGTTCGAGTCGGTCTCCTACTCGGAGGGTTTCCACGCAAAGAAGCAGATCCCCTGCATCGTGTCCATGTTGACCAAAGAGATGTACTTCTCTCCGTGATGGCGTCGGGTCGTCGCTCGGCCTCGTCGGGCCTCAGGTTGTGTTTGCGAATGATTTGTGTTTGACACGTTCAGACTGAAAAACCACTTTAGAGCCTCAGCGTACACGTTCTCAACAGAGCATTATGGGATGCAAAAGTGCTGTCACTCCACAAGCTTGGGATTACAAGGCTCCGATTGTACGTTTCTTCAAGTTTAAAGACATGATTACAATACACAGTCAACCTTTACATTTCAGATTTGAAGCAACACGTGGAACAAATGAATTAAAGGTGCAGTGTGTGAGAGTTGGGTCGTTTTTCTCACCTCTGTTGGTAGAAAAAAAGATTCGAAAAACAATTGCATTCATGAATGGGCGTGCACCTAAATGTATTACTCCGCCCCCATTACCCTTAAATGAGCCCATTGGTGTGTATTTATACGAGGAGTGGCCCCTCTCTAGCGGGGCAGCCATGTTTTTACAGGAGCCCAGAGTGGACATACTAAATATAGTTTGAGTTTTACTGACAACTGAAGTCTACCATTGGTTCTCCTGCATGTTCTGAAGGGTGAGGGTGAGGTGATGGATTCAACATGCAACTTCACCACTAGATGTCATCAGATCTTAGACACTGCACCTTTAAGGTTAGAATTGATTAAAAATCATACAAAAAAGGAATAGATAAATAAAAAGATACAATGAACCTTGTATTCCCAAACTTTTTTTTTACCAGTCAATGCCTCTTTGCTGTTTACACAATACATACAACATGTCAGGGAACTCGTTATTTGGAGCCAGTTTAATAGGATTGTTGTGAATGGGTCTCATCATAAAGTCACAGGAGGCCATTAACATATTCATGAATGGAGGTACTCTGAGTGTACCTCAGTCATTTGGGATCTTGTGTGTCAGTCCTGGGCCTGTTTTTCTATCTGACAGTTTCTTTATTTTATTTATTTGTTGTTGTTTTTTTTCAAATCACTTGATACATGGATTTGGGAAATAGTGTCCAGAGTGAACCACAGACATGTAAAGATGGACGTAGCGTCCGTGACGTCACCCACAGGTTTCTGCAGAGTGCTGATGAAGCTCGTAGTGGGCGGTTCACTCGTCGGCCATCTTACCGACACCTGACTCCTCCTACTTGCTGGTTCATCCAAAAACGGAGAGCTGGGGGCGGGGCCCATGGTGCTGTCGCAGCATCCGCAGAACCTGCCAGGTCGCCTCAGGGGTCACTCAAGAGGCCACGCCCCTTAATAATGCACAATTTAAAATCTCAATCGAATTTTTTTTTTATTCTCAACCCCCTAAAAAAATGTCCTGGTTGAGAACAAAACTGCAGTTTGTACCAGACTTATTTTGTATTCGACTTTAAACATGTTTCATTCACCTGTATGGGAGTCTGTGGGGATTGACTCGCTTTTGGAGCCAACCCCAAGTGGCCACCCTGAGAACTGCAAGTCATTCCACTTCATAATGTTGGGCTCGCCGGACAGCCCTTGAGGTTGTCGCTCGGTTCATTGTATCTTGTTTACAGCTTCATCCACATCACTTTCGACGCTTATCGTCAGAAACGTGGAGCCTGGCCTTTCTTAGTGGACATCTTGGTTTTTTTTCCCCTCTCTCCTCCTGAAGTAGTTGAAATCTCAGGAATGTTTTGCTTCTAAAAACACCATCAACACTCTGACTTGTTTGCTGTAAATGTTGTTGTTTTTTGGTTGGGGGGGGGGGGGGGGGGGGGTTCCTCCCTGCTGTTTTTTTTTCATGGACACTGGGACATTCTCTGTCACTGTCTCTCAGCTGCCGTGGAGACGTTTCAGGCAAACGTCCAGACTCTGTCACTTCATCGTCCCTGTGGAGCCTGAATGAACGCATCACTCGCACTCCAGAGTCAGATTCATTAAAGCCATTGTGCTGTGTGGCACATTTGTGAGCAAACCAGTAAGTTATCACACGTGTGTGTGTGTGTGTGTGGTAGTTTTGTGGCTTACGAATGAAATTCGTCTTTTCACTGAGTCTGGGAAAGTCCTTCAAATAATGACGACTAGTCATTCTTTGTCACGTGACTAAAGCCAGTCAACTGATGAGTCACTCAATCATCGGCGTGATGTTTCTTATTCAACCTGGAGTTTACAGATTTTCCCGTAGGATTTTGAATACAGCGGAAAATCCGATGCTGACTCGTTATTTTTGTGAAACTGTGACTCAGCACAAATTTGCTACGTTCTTGTTGTTTGGCTCAAGTTTTTTTTGTGTTTTTTTTTTATATTGAAAGCAAAGTAGTGTGGTAACACCACTTTTGGGACTTTAAAACCACTTTTGGGACTTTAAAACCACTTTTGGGACTAAATGCGGAGTCACTCATTCCCTGTGCCTCCTGCCTGTGATCAGTCATTTCGTCTCTTCTGTGCAACAGGGGGCGCTATAGAGTTCACTGAGTCTTCCAGTGCTATTCGACAATCCAGTCCCATCACAATGTGACCGTTTGCTATGAATTTCCTACTTTGGCTTCTTTTTTGCATTGTCACACTTTTGTAAACAGCTGTGGTGTCGTGTTTTTGAATCCCTGAAGAATAAAAAAAAACCCAAAACAAACACTTTTCATCTTTTATTTTTGTTATTGTCGGAAAACACTTGGACCTCATTTCCATCATGAAGAAACACACATGCCAAAGAGTTCCCAAATGCTGCAGAGGGTGCATTTGTGTACAATGGGTGAAGTGTAGACAGGCGGGATTACTCCAGATTTGGCTCCGCCTCCAGCTGACAAGACCTGGGCCACCGTCCCCGGCCGACACTGAGGCACTTCAGCTAAACCTGCCGCTGTCAACAACAACAATAATAACAACAACAATAACAACACTTTCATGACAGAGTTACACCTCTGTGCTCACACACACGACACAAATCAGAATCCTGCACCGTAGCGACAAAGATATGTTATTGTTCTTATAATCTCAGATTACAAGTATGATTTTTCTGCATGAGGAAATGTATTAACTGAAACGGATGGATTATAGACTCCCAATGGTGCAGTGGCTACTTATAGATAAACTGGGGGTGTGAACACACACTGTTCCACTCTGAGGTGAGAATGTCCCATACTATCACTCCAATCTTGATTACAAACAATCATTTGTGGAATTACTCTGAAATATATGCGTATGAAATATCCAGAAATAGGGAAATGTGTTTTACAGTATTTATTCAATAATGAATTTTTTTTTTTTTTAAAGAAGTCCAAGATTCTTTAAACAATGATTTTGTCAAAATATGAGGTTCGATTTTTTAAGTGAACTGATAACAGGAGAATAATGGTCAACATTGGTGTTTTTTGTGGAATCTATAGTTGAGTCAATGGTGTGGGAACTGCATGTGCAAACTTCTTCCAGCAGGTGGTGCTAATGAGCTGACAACCAGGTTTAACACCTTTCTTTCAAAGTGCAGGACACAGGAACAGAACAGGGTCCAATTAAATCACTTTGAGTTCAGTCTTTTTGAAAAAGTTTGACATGATTTTAAAATCTTTAACAGAATTTTAAAGGTGCAGTGTGTCGAACTATATGATTATATAGGAGGTGAAGTTTAAAAACAAAAACTAATTTTGATGTTGAGTGTGAAATTGGAATTTTCGAGTGACATTTCAAGCAAAGTCAACAAAAATGATAGAATAATAAGTTAAGGGAAAGAGAAGAAATGAAATTGTATTAAAAACAAGAGTAAAATAGGTTTTTTCGAGTGACGCGTGAAATCGATTTAGAAAAAGAAAAACTAAACTCGATGTGAAAGTGTGAAATGAGAGTTTACGAGTGACACGTGAAGGCAGCACGATTTGAACAGATCTCCAAATTCTAAAACAATGTCGTTTTTTTATTTAAACAATACGCTAAGAATAAATTAAGGGGAGAGATGAAACAGATACAATGTTTTATTGACATAGACATTTTACGAGTGACACGTGAAGGCACCACAGTTCATAGTACACAAATCAAACCAATATGATCAATTAACAATTAAAAACTTGATGCAAAGTGTGAAGTTTACGAGTGACACGTGAAGGCATCACAGGTCCTCGACTGCTCAGTGGCTGGCAGCACTAATACTACTGTGTGTGTGCGTGTGTGTGTGTCCGAGTGTGTGTTGGGGGGGGCAGTGTAGTAGTTAGCAGTAGTGGACCCAGTGTCAGGTTTCCGCGTCGCACCTGAGTGCGTGTGACCCGCGGGGCGGAGCCGCAGGTCCCGGACCCGCCGCGCCGACACTTGTTTGTTTCCACCCGGTCCCTTTGAGCGTGAGCCGGTCCGGGATCAGGTGTCTGGCGGATTAGAGGACTTTCTAGCGGGGTTGTAAACAATGTGGCCCCGCGTGTGCGCGTGAAGTTCGGACGCGCGGGCGCGCGCGCGGATGGAGAAGTTCGCTCGGATCGCGCCTCACTCTCTGGCTCTGGTTCTGTCCCAGGTCCACATGGAGGAAGAGGAGGAGGAGGAGGAGGAGGAGGAGGATGAAGATCAGAACTTCCAGCGTCGCTCCGGCTACGAGGTGTTCGCCAGTTTCAAGGCCGTGAACATGCAGCACTTCTGGGACAAGGCGCTGACGCACGCCCTCGCCGAGATCCTCTTCCTCGGGTGGATCGACCAGCACGTGCTGCTGGTCCAGGGCAGGGAGGTTCACCTGCAGGTGCTCAGGAACGGATGGACCCGGAGGACCCTCAGACCCCCCCAGGGCTTCCACATCAACTCCATAGGTGGGTGTGCGTTGGGTCTGTAGATTCCGGGTGGTCAAACATACGGCCCGTGGGCCAAACCCGGCCCGGCCGGACGGTCCGGTCCGGTCCGGGAGGGTAGAGATCAGAGTTCAAGTCCGAACTTGACCAAGTCCGGGGGTTAAAGTCCGTCTCAGATGCTTCACATGGGCAGAATTCGGATTAAAAGCATTGTTTACGTGGGATTTCAGGATGGATGGTCTTGAAAAGTGTCTCAATTAGGGTGAGATGATCCTTTATTGGTCGACGGGTTCATTAGTCTGTAATTATACGACAGCTTTTCAAGTCTGGACCCGTAAAAAACACTTTTTTGCAGCAGTGGTTCTCAACTGGTCTGGGTTCGCGACCCAAATCGAAAAATTAAACTTCCCCTTCTGTATTGAATGAAACGATGGTAATATATAAAAAACCCAACAGCGCTCGGTCAGGGTCAGTTAGCATCTGTAAACAACCTTTGTTTGGTTTTCCTCTATCTGTGAAATGGCAGGTGTCTATTAGCATCACAGGGCATCATCGCCACCTACTGTTGGGTCGCGACCCAAAGGCGGTGGGTCGCGACCCACCTGAACCGTTCACAGAACGTTCACCTGTACATTGTGTTTGCAGTACTTGTATCCGTGCGTCCACGCAGGGCTCTTTTTTCTGGGGGTGGGGAGGTGGGTGTAGCTTCAGTGCTAGAGCAGGA